>JAPYZO010000903.1:0-21763 GCA_030522905.1 Torymus flavipes | reverse complement strand
GTATTCCCCCCCCCCCCCCCCCTTAAATTTAACGTATAAAATTCTTTGTCTATTTATTTTTATTTGTTTAGTAATTATTAATTAATTTTTATCTGAAAAGGGTTGATATTAAACTCTCATTATATTCTAATAGTAAACAATGAAATATTTAACTTATCCATCAGTAAGGTTAGTTAATATCATTAAGTTAATAATAATTATTTTTACAACATTTGAATACTGAAGTAAATTAAGGAAAGCTATTCATAAATAATAATGTTTTTAGCGCCATCGAGAAACATTGATCACGCAAGGCCTTGGGAAGACGAAGATGGAATAAGTTATAGATCTAGCGTAGGACCGAGCTATAACGGTGAGTTTACCGAGCGCAATTATCAAATTACACCATGATTTATGAGCGTTGTCATCTCATACATGTCCACACGTTCGCACATGACACTAACATTCCACAACCGATTAAATATAGCTTCGATGCCGGTCGTATACTTTATAACAAAATCAGTCAAAAACTTTCAGAAAGACTAAAAATTGATTTATGCTTAATAAAAAAAAGAATTACATAGTAAGCCTAGTAGGTAATCAACTCGCGACGCAGCTGAAAGACCTTTTGCTCTTGCAAATGGCTTTAATTACCACGAATGTCACCGAATTAATTCTGACGGTTCAAAATCCAGGTGACGTATTCCGCTAGTGCATACCTCGAAGCCCGCTTTGAAGACTACAACAACGGGGGCTTCGAAGTGCTGAGTGGAAGAAAAAAAGATTAAAATATTGATCATCTTTCGAATCTTATACAATTTAGATATCGTAATTCGATGTTTAGATTTGCACATTATAAACATTTTGCATGTAGCACCGAATGCATTCAATTAATTTTAAAGACTCATAGATCTATAAATGGCAACATTTATATACAACAAATGGAGGTAGTTTATTAGTCAGTTAATTATGACTTATTTAGAATTTAATATTATAAGTGGTAATTAATAATACTTTCTGTAGGCAATGCTTTATTGTTTAACAATTAATGTGTATTGATATTCTTTATTAACTATCTTCATTTGTAGTGATAATGTTGTGTGGCATAGACAAAATATAACTATTAGTATCAAAAAGCATGTTTAGCTTTCGGTGATGCACGAATAATTTTTTTTATTTTTGCTTTTTTACGGATGTTCAATCATCTTGAATCATAAATTAGCTCTGCTTGAAATTTCATAAAATTTGCTTTTCATAATAAAGCAGCATTAAAATAAGTTTTATTTAACATAATTGTAATTCATCATTTTGTTCGCATATATTGTCGTGGCCATCAAAGCAATGTGAAATGAAAATTTATGTATCAAAAAAATTTGCTCTGCTAGATTTATTTTATCCAATGATTAATAGTTTAACGAAATTATGATCTGCTTTCTACTGTTTGATGCAGCATTCTTTGTTTTGCATTTTATATTATTATCTATATTTCTAGCATATTTTCCATAAATTTTAAATAAGTAGTATTAAAATTTCATCGTTACAGTGTATAATAAAATGTATCATAGTTCTAAGTGAACAGACAAAAAAAGTTATGGAACTGTAAAGTATATGTGAAATTTCGATTCAAGAGTTGTTTTCAAACAGAGCATTTCGCCCGCCATAATCATCCTCTCATCAGTTTCTGCGCTCGCCAACCTGAAGACTCGTATTATCACACTTTTGTATCTATTTGTTGTTTTTTTGTGTGTTTGTATTATCGTGTGTGCGCTCTCGCGACAACAGTCAAGGCCAGATCGGCGACGCGTTCCCCGGCACCGAGGAACTATCCGCCTATCGGCTCTCGGCGTGCCTTCACTCCTCCGAACTCCATTAGGCACTATTATCCGGTGAGTCGTAAACCTCCAATCCTACACATACATACACACACAAGCGTCTGGCGTCACGAGCAATTCAAACTTCCAATGCACTCAGGCTAGATTGACCGTCTGATTTTTTGTACTTTTAATTCAAAGTTAATCTTATATGTTTCTATCGTACTGTTTCTTTGAAAATATTTGACAAAATTTTGTGAGAGTGACTCAATAGCAACTCATTCTATTGGTTCATGCACTTATTGTTTTCTGAAAACGTGTATCTTATCAAAATGTTCTCTTTTTTATCGTATTAACCATTCAAAACTTTTTATGATTGAATTGCCGTAACGAGAGATGTCATACTGCTAAAAGATGAATTTACGATGCTTATATAGGCTCTATCATTAGCTAACAAGGTGCTGGCTTTGTGATTAATAACTTTCCATTTATTTCTAACGTTTTGTTTCTCTAATATCCATGTAATTTTTCATAAATTTGCATAGATTAGAAATTCGTCAACCAAATCAAATAAATAAAATCTATCTTGCTGTTCTTTTAAAAACTTAACTTTTTATTTATCTGTGAGTATCAATTCATATTGACTTGTTTTATCAGTTATATTAATCTCTTCTAAGTGTAAATTATTTCTCCAAAAGTATAAAACGTATTGGCATAACAATAGAAGGTAATATAGTGTATTTCATTTTTTTTTGTATAATAAGATCGATTGTGATATCATTTTTTTGTGTGATAATGTATGGTAAACTATTTTTTTATTTATATTTTGTAACCCTAGCTAAACTGTGTATATCTTATATTTATTTACGTAGTGTACATACTTGTGGTTTAGTGTTGTATAATGAGTAGTAATTTTTCAATACAAATTATATCGCAGTTTTGTAAGTACCTGGACTCAATGAAATTTACATCAAAATTCAAAATTTTGCTAAAGTAAAACGATGGATGTGAAATACTGACGAGATTCCTGCCTTATCGTTGCCATGGTTTTTATTATTTTGTTAATTTCTACGTATTTAGAAAAATATGATCTTCAGAGTGATCGTTTGGACAAAGACTTTACAGAAATATTAATTGAATGATTCCAATAACATCATGTATAAGATTTTTAGAGTAGAATATCAAAATACATTGTTTACATTTTCCAACATAAAAATCTTATAAAAGATATTGGAATTGTTGAAAAAATTTCTGAGGATAGTTTTTGTATAAACGGACGTTCAGCAGATTACATTTTTCTATATAAATGTTTAGAAATGAATGAAATAAATCAAAATCATGGCGTCGATAAGCCAGGAGTTTCTCGATATTTCACAATACCTATGTGTTTTGTTATTTTGAATCCGATCGTGAGTTTTGTTAAATTGTTCAAAAAATTAATCAACCATTATATTGTTACTTAAATGAAAGGAATGCAGTAAAAAATCTCGACATTAATTATATTACCAATCGTCGTAGAACACTATTTATTTGACTGTGGTTGATGAGTATACCGCTATACACCGCGTCGTAGTTAGCAGGCCTGTTTTCTCGCGCCGTAATACGCAAGGCAAAAAAACGAAAGTAAGACAAAACATTAAACAACCAAGAAGTGTCTCACAAAAAACTGCGAACGTTGGGCATTCGTATGGGCTGTGACACGTGAGTTGATCAAAATGCTAAAAAAATCAAAGAGAATATACGAACAAGTACGAAAGATCACTAATCCAAGTTAAACCGTTCAATCTGGCCTTGTGGGGGGCGAACCACACAGTTGTGAGCTCCCTGCGACACATCCCGAAGCCGGGATATGGTCTGGCACCTCGAAGTCACACCTTCTCCTCAACGGGCGGTTCTGTATCTGCTCTCCCCGTAAGTCTCTCAAAAGCACACGCGCGCCAACTGACAAATCTTCTTTGATTCTCTTACTACTTCTTACTTAACTCTCAGCTCTCTCAACTTCTTGGGGTGGAATTTCGTTTGGAATTTAACATTTGGTTCTCGCTCATGTTTCATCAATATACTTTTTATTTTCCACGCAATAACAATAATAATCAAATAAGCAAACTTAAAAACCATAATAAAACATTCTAGTATTAATTACACCCTAATACGTTTAGAGAGCCACTCTTCTAATACCTATCTATCTCTCTGTCTCTATTTTTATTTTTTCAAGCAAACAGCAAAATATGCACCACTCGGTACATGCGGTAGACACGCTAATTGTTAAGAGTATAAAAACAGTTCTCTATTTTTTCTGGTCTAAACGCCGTCCACAACGAAAGACATTTTACTTACTTCATACTGTGAATTTCTGTCGTACAGGGGGACTACTCATTCAGCGGCATGGGAGACAAGACGCACAGCACTGACTTCTCCTCCGGCAAATCAGATAGTAAGTATGCAAACGTTCGACGCGGCAAGAGTATACGCCAGCGACGTGAGAACGTAGCGGATCCTTTGTGTGTGAGAAGCAGAAGGAACGATTTTTTACTTTTTTTGGACAGATATTTTTTTTCGTCAGATACACATACACGAAATCACTATAAAATTTTTAGGGTTTACACTATGACGATTCTGTGTACATACAGTTGGCTGTAAGTGGTTACTTTTCGATTAGTAAGCTATTGCAAAATCTATCACTATTCGCTCAATAGTAATGAGAATAAAGGAGCCGTTATTTAAGTTTATTATAAATTAGTCTTAAAATAATAGGAAAATAGTTGAGATTTAAATTGTTTCGTCTTATACGTGTTAGTAAAAGCTTTAAAAGATATATGTACGTGTAAATATTTACCTATTTGAATCATATATGCGTAATGGTAATTTTAAACGTGAAACCTCTAAAAATTAAAATACACATTTAGTTTATAGATATGTAGACCAAATTATATTAGTAATCGTAGAGAAAACACCTGAAAATTTTAAGGAAAACTTAAAATGGAACACGTCATTAACCGAATATTAGAAAACTAATAACATTTAACAGTTTCTTGGAGTGTGGCTATACTGATTTATTAAATTACGATAATTTTGATATTATATTGATTGCCATTGCCACAAGTCTTTTCAAGTAAGTTTATATAATACACTTTAACTGAAGTAATAATTCTATTTATTAACGAAGGTGTAAATAATGTACATTGAAAAAAAATAGATTTAATATATTTGAAATTCAAGTTGAGAAAATATACACTATACTAAAAGTTCTTAGTTCTTTGTAATAAGCATTCTTTCTTTACAGATTCGGTTTTGGCATGTACTAATTTTCTTTCATAAAATTTAATTTTCGTGAATCTGTATTCGCTAGAAATGATGATCTCATTTCACCAATAATCCTACAATAATGTTTCTACAAATTATTTAAAAAAAAAAAAACGCCATTATTTTAAAAATTTTAAGCTATCATTGAATTGAAAATAATTAGTAGAAATTAAACTAGAGGAGGTTTAGTAAAACAATAAGAATTATTAATACAAGTAAACGGCTAGTTAATCCGACGTGAGGGTTGATTTTTCCCTTTCACGGACTCTTTCTTTCTTCTCTATCTCTCTCTGATCATGGTGTTTCATACTCACCCGTGTTTTCCCCTTCCAATCTAGTATCGACAGGCAGCATCACGGACGTGGACCGGCGGGCTCTGGTATGTACAACAGCCCCGTACTACTCCCAGCGGCTTAGCATGGTTCGTAGCACGCACACTTTGCATCCTTTTTTAATTGTAATATATACTTTTAAAATTCACGATGACAACACACGTAGATATATAAGTACACAGATATGAACTTTATCTCTCACTATCTCTCTCCCATCTGCTCTTCGGCGGAACGATGCGTGGCTTTCGCGTGGACGACGCACGCCGAGCCTCGGAGTCTGTATTGCAGAAACAACATTGAGTACAGACAACATTGTCTTCAAAGGGGATTTCGAATCTTTTGTTTGAATTTATTTTATTGTTTTATTTATAGAGGTGGATGATAGTTGAATTTTTAGTAGTTTTTGTTTTTGTTAAAATTTGATGGTTTTGTAAAGGGTTTTCTAGTAAATTATGTATTGTATATCTTAAGTAAAATTATTACGTGAAGTATCGGCAATTTAATATTTCTATGTTTTGTATTTTTTATGTACTGACTTTATTATTATAGTATTATTATATTATATTGGTATTCAATATATGCATGCAATTTTTCGATTCATTATCGTTTGCAGGATACAAGTAATATTATGTAGAATAAATTTTTGTGGTTTTAAATTTTATATAGGACATGCAAAAGTTCGATATCCCCATGATTTACATACAGTTGAAGTAAATGTATATTGTATTAGTAAGGCATGCGTGTAAATATATGTATAGTCTTTTACGTATTATCAATTAAATTTTATCTCTATTTTATGTACAAAGAATCTTGCACACTACATATAGCAGTACATTTTATTATTGCATGTAATATTTGATGTACAAATCATTTATAACGCTTGCCGTAGTTCGTAAACACGTATGCATAAGTTTTGATACATCGAGGCATTTTGCAGATTTGGCACTGATGATAATTTCGACTTTCGATTAAAATTATATCTGAGAATAATTGACGTTTTGCCAGATGCGAAAAGTCCCTTGTGACTGTGTAAATCGAAAGAAAGAAAAATAATAATTCTCCGACCTGGTGTTATTTGTCGTTATATTATTCAAACATTGTGACAAATCACCAACTGTGTCATGCATCTCCCTTATAAATATATTACCGAACCTTTAATTATAAATTGTTTTTCTCTTTTTTTTCTTTTCACTTTTAATGTTCTCGGAATGTTGCCCTCAATGTTTTGCAAAGAATGCAATTCCGTACACACAAAATACATATAAATATAAATCCAATCATATATATAATATATGAATTAATATGATGATGATATATATGTCCAATTCTACTTTGTATATTAAATGTTGCAATGTCTCTCTCGACACAATACACTGCTGTACGCGTGACTAATGATGTTTTCACTTTTCAATGTTCAATGACAGAATGACGGCGGTATCCTGCCGTCCTCGACGACGTACACGGGCGGTCTGGGCTCGGTGGTGGTGGGCCACGGCCACCACGTGAGGCGCTCGCTGCCGGACATGGGCGCGGCGCCCACGGAGCCGCCCAAGCTCTACCCTTATCACCTCCTCATCATCACTAACTACAGACTACCGGCCGATGTCGATCGTTGCAATCTTGAGGTAAGGGTAAACATGACGAAGCGCTGTTAGAGATATTGATGGAGCCTCGCACGAGGAAATGCGAGACTGCAGCGATGCGATATTCCTTAAAAATGTTGAAAGAATATGTGATTCATAAAAATTACTACCAAATTTGTCAGAGATAAGGGCGCTTTGAATGTTTACTTCTTTTCACATTTTTAATGATGTATAACTTTAAATGTATACCATCAAAAAAGTTGGAATGGAATGAATGAGGCGTTTACTGGTATTTTAAAAATTTAATATTTTTCACCAAAAAGGTCTTATAGAAGACATTACTGGAATGGTTCTGAAAACAAATGCACTGAGAATCAATTTTTCTACAAAATTTTTTTTAATTAATTTTTAAAAATGATAGCGTTGATAAGGCAGGAATCATGTCGATAATTGACCCTCTTTCAGAACTTACCTTAGAGAAATTTTACGATTGGGGTGTGTAGATTTTTCGTTATTGCATAAATGCAAGTTATGTATTACTCGTATAGAATAAAAGTTATTAATAAAGAAAAATAATTATTTAGATATCTATTTGAGCTATTTGAAAATCCATAAATTTACGGAGGGAATACCGAATACAATTTGCACTAGATTTTGTGTAATAATAAATTATTATTACAAGTGAAGTAATGTTTTTGTTTGATAAAAGTACGCTTGTCTTTTTTATTAAATATCGATAATTTTTTAGAAACAGATTTATCATATTCAATGCACAAAAATTTAATATAAGAATTCATAATTCGAGTACTTGTAATGGTTTCTCTTGTGAATTTATATTTTAAAACTGCCCTTTATATTTTTGTAATAATTATCGCGTGGATGTATTATGATTGGAGATTTTGTATTTGATATGCAAAGATATGAATTATCAGTTTGAATATTAGGGCTCAACTTCAATTTTAAACATATTAGATAAACTACATCCACTAATAAAATAATTTATTTTCAGCGTCATCTGTCAGATGCAGAATTCGAAGCTGTTCTTCATTGCACACGCTCCGAGTTCTATCGGCTGCCACAGTGGCGTCGCAATGAAATCAAGAGACGTGCGCGACTATTCTAAGCACTCGTATGAGGAGCAGTTGGAAACGAGAAAAAACAATCCGGAAGGATTATTTTCAGAGATAAACAGAAGAAAATGTCGTCGTTCGAGCAAGCACTACCACCGCCGCTGATCATCGTTCTTATCTGATTCTTATTTTCAACAATGCGCCTGCGTATTTATTTCGCATCTATGACGCTACAATCGAATGAAAAAGAGGATGTTAGAACTTTTAACGACATAATATGATAATTTTTATTGTAATAGCATGCGAGAGCCTTCGGCGTTTCTTAGCGTCAATTTGCATGAGACGAATGTCGATAATGGGAAACGAAGGCGATTAATCCGTTTTTGAACGAACATAAACAATGATTCAATGATACATGTTCAAGCATCGATTTTTAATCTCTTCACATGCGACGTTTTTATTGATTTCTTTTTTCAATTTCTTCGAGAGCACCGTTTTGGAGTGTGTAAATGAGAAAGATGAAGAATGAAAGGGGCGAGAGTGCATGGAATTCGCATTGTTTACAAAACAATATAGTGTACATAAAAAAAATGATTGAAACAGGGAACAGAGAGAAGGACAAAGGGAAAGCGTGGAAGAGAATGTGGTTGGGAAAAGCAAGTGTAGAAGCTTGATACAAGGTTCAAAATACGCATGCGCGTCCACACTGCGATGTGGAAAAGACTTTACGCATAAGTAGAGAAAAGAAAAGCTTAATCGGTTTAAAGATTACTATAGAGAATATTAAAAGGCGTAGTTTTACTCCGGTATCAATTCGCTCGTCTTCTATATAAATGAAAAAAAAATTATGCACCGCGCTGCTGTGCTCCGATATATAAGAAAACAAAGTATATATACGAATCACGTATTCTTACGTGACAACATTATTGACAGAAAAAGTTACGATATATTGAACTACTACTATTCTATAATTTTAATATAAGAGAGTAAGAAACGAAGCGTATATAATATGGTGAAAAAAACATGATGTAGCTAATGTTCGCAAACATTTCCTTCGTACTTCGTTTTATGGCTAGCGCGAAATCTTTAATCAAAAGGAAAATAAAAAACGTTTTCTAAAAAAATTTTAACGTTGAATCTAACTAACGACATGCGTTGGTTGGTAAACTAAGTACGCAGGAAATCCTATAAGTAAAATGAAAACAGTGGCTCCTTTCGTACGTTTCAGTTTTAAAGTATATTTAATAAAAGAATTTAAAAAACGGGCATCCGAGCAAAAATACTTCATGTGCCTATACAATTGTGTCCGCGGATATTGAGCTCACTTTTGTTACGTTCTTTCAGCTTGTAACTGCACAAATGCTCATAAAAGGTTTCTGTTGTATAAAGCACATCGCTTCCGCTAGTCCAATGATAATAAAAAGAAAATACATAAAATTGATTTTTGATTAAATATTTTTCCTTCATAGAAAATTAAGTAAGTTTATCGTTTCAGTTTCTATTCTTATAAATATTTTAAAGTCGATTTTATTCGAGAGTATTTTTATTTCTTAGCAATTTTAATTTATGAATTTTTGTTTTGAAATTAGTGATGTATAAATTGTAATGATTGAACGGATTGTTATTTCTATAAGCAGCGAAACAACCTTGCTTTATTTTCTTTTTATTTTAATAAATATAATTTATTAATTGATTACTTAATCAATAAAATTTAATTTGAAAAAAAATGAATGTACTTTATAAATATATTTTAATTCATGTCCCATTTATTACTAGTATCTGACAATATGCACATTACTTAAAACTCAAGTAACTTTTCTTTTTAAAATAACAAAACCTTCCATAGGATTTAGAAGTGGTTCATATTCGTCAGTGTTTACCAATTCCGCTTTTTCTCCATGTGACAGTAACACCGGAGTTGTTCTTACATGGCCACCAGTAATAGATTTTGGATGACCAGCTTTGCCAATTACATCTACAGCTTGACCAACTCTTGCTGGTACTGGTAGAAGCTACAAATAGGAAAGAATAGTAACCACATGCGCATCAAAATAGTGAAAAAAATTTTTATTTCTAAATAAGAAAATTTTGCAAAATTCTGATATAACTTGCTAAAAATAAGTTAGGTTTAGCCTGATTCTTTGTAGATTCTGTGTAAAAATCTATTGAAATTCCACATGAATCAAACTTAAATCAAACTCGTATTTTAAAATAGAATATCATAAATATATTATATACATAAATTAATTGGAGAAGAAATCCCTCTATAAAAAAGAGATTCAAACGTTACGCTGTACGCTGACGACGTAGTGTCATAACGTCGTGTAGGAAAGACAGATACAGATTTGGCGCGGAAAACGAGTGATGGCGCGTCGCGCGCTGAACTTCTAGTTTTATAAAATATTAATTTGAAATTCTACTTAATTTTTCTATTGGTAACATGAATGCTTTGTTTGGTGGTTATTATAGAAAAAGAATCAACAATTTCCATTACATAGTCTATAATAGAATAATATAAAAACAGACATTATGTTTTTTAGACTTTTCAAAGTTTTATAAATTTACTATACTGCCGCCGTAAGCAAGAAGGTCTGTAACTTTAAAATTTCACGTTCACCGCAATTTCGATACGAAGCCTGAAAGCATATCGTTTTCTGTTAAATTAATGATTTTTATGAGAGTAAATTTTTTTGAAGTTACAGACCTGTCTTACGGCGGCAGTATAGTTTAAATAAAATGACTTTAAAATAGTCCTTGTTGAGACCAGTGCGATAAATATGATTTATCGCAGGAGGTAAACTCACACTCGTGTAAGGATCATATTTATCACATGTATCGAACATTATTTTATGATACTTTGTGCGTTAAATGCCTTTTAGGAGCACGCTTGCGTTTAGCAATGGTACTTATCGCACATGGTGTCATAATAGTAATTTATCTTCATTGAATCAGTGAAAGTGTTAAAAGGTCAAATAAATATTTTTTAATATTATTGAATAAATATTATCTTTATAAACGTATTATTTATTATTTGATTCTTTTATCGTTATAGTTTTAGCTTGCTGTAAATTAATTTTAATTTCTTTTATTTATTAAATTAAATAAGTAATTAATACCTCGGAAAGGAAATATTTTTAGCGCGTTCAATTCCAGTTTGTTTTCCCAAAATTTTAGTTCTTTATGATTTAAACATTAATAAGAAGATCGTGCAGAAAATTTAGAATTTATAAGTACAAATGCTCAAGCAATCTAGGATAATTGAACACTTCAATCATTAATTCTGGAGTAGATAACATTGATTGTAAAACAACTGATTTTGTTGTTATAACAACTACACCACTTATTATATAAATAATAAAAATACGACCTTCACTATTAGCAAGACCATGAGTAAGACCACAAATAAAATATATGTATCCCTTGCCATTTTTCAAATGGTATTCTTATTGGCAGCCTTGAGAGGGAAAGAAGGGTAAAAACGCAAGAAAACTTGAGCTAAGACTCAAACAGGTAACTGCTATAAAAATTTATTTAATAATTTAGAAGATAAAAACAAAGGATTCACTACAGCAGAAAGGTCGAATGTTTTGTTAACTAATTTATATAGATCTTGGTAGATATAATAATTATTATAACTACCAAGATTTGAGAGTTCACATGTTAAACATGAACTTATTGTTGTTGTGAATGTTGATTCAATATTCAATGAAAAGGTTATTTCAAGTTTCTAAAGTTCTGGCGGCATTTCTTTCAACTAACCAAAATATTTATGAATATTTTGATATATATACGCGGTTCAGTTATGTATATATTTGTCGGATTGAAGCGTTACGTTTGTATCATTTTGGACTGTTACGACTGTATTCAAATATAAGTATATAAGCTTTTATTCTAATAACATGGAGATTTTTCATATGGAACAAAATGTGCCAAATAGAAATAGTATACGAATTAAAAATATTTGCAAAGAAGGAACGCAGAAGGATATTGAAAACAATACTTGTGAAGAACCAAATTCTGAATTGCATAATTTCCCTAGAAGTTTAGAAATCAAAAAGGTAATGGAAAACAATGTTGGCTTGCCTCTAAAGATTATGATTCCTATAAATGAAGAAATGGAAGAAATGAAGAAAACCTTACCACCAGATTGTTCGCCATTATTAATAATATCGGTAAGATCTATGAATTTTGATTTTTAAGTATAATGCGCGATTAAATTAACGTCTAAACTTTGAAATTTTACAATTTTAGAATGCTACAACGGATAAGACGGTGTAAAATCATTTTTCAGAAAAATTAACACGTGAATTTTTTTGAATTTTTTATATCTATTCATTTGATTGATATATTAATTTAGAAAAGTAGAACTTGATATTGCTATTGTCAATACAGCTAGATATGTTGAAAAGATAGAACAAAATAAAAATGTAATACGTACTAAGCATAAACATAATATACTCATATTTATAATATATAATTCTGAAAAAGAGTTTTTAGTTCGTATTTTTTGTATTTACCTCAAGATTTTCATCTAAAGTTACGAGCCAGCGAGGTTCCATTGCAAGAGACAAACAATACATTAAATAATGAGATTTTCCCAAAATAAGATTTTTGCAGTCTAAGAATGAGACAAGTACTACGAGTAGACCAGCCAATGCTCCTTGATCAAGCAATTTTGACGAAAACTTTAATGGTTGTAAAGTTATGGTACCCTGCAAAACAAAATTTTTACATGTAAAAATTAAATTAATTTTGTGTCTTCCAAATTAGTATATTCAGTAAATTATTCACCATAATTTGTCGTAAATATATATATTTTTAAATAAATTAAAAGTATCGATATATTGTTTACTGTTTTGTTAAGGCGGTCTTCTACCTAATGGCTCCTAAAGCCAAAATTATCGGAAAAAGTAGATTAAAATACAATCACTATACAAAACAAAGTATAATCTTCTAATATAAAATCCCAATAGATAGGGTAAGTGTGCCAGTTACTGTGCCCCCTAAACAGACGAAAAGTTTCAGTTACTGAACATTTGAATGCGTATTAAAATCCAGTATCCTCCACTCTAGAATCCAGTCTCTTGATGAATTTGGTGAGACAAGTCACAAATTATTTGGAAAACATGTATCTATGGAACTAAGCTATCTGGAATCAAAAAATTTTGTGACTAAGTATTTTTTTAATTTAAAAAACGATAAAAATTCATAAAAATTCATAAAATTAAAAAAAAAAGTAGTTTTTTCAAATAAAAAAAATACTTATAGTCGCAATATATTTTAATTCCAGAGCTTCATGCCATAGATACATGTTTTCAAGTAATTTGTGACCTGTCTTTTTCTAAAATGACAATTCTGGATAAAGTGGGTTTAGATACCTATCTCTTGGGATTTTGTTTTAGAGATAAGTTATTTTAGTAATACATATACTTCTTGTAACACATGCACGATTTTCGTCGTTTTTTAGACCTAAAAAGAGGTCGTAAAGTAACTTTTTTTGAACCGATTGTATAAAAAAATGATATTTTTGGCCAGCTGGCAAATAAGGATTCTTATTTGCCTGCTTCTCCAAAATTCCGTATAATCGAAAAAAATTTTATTTGCCCGCTACTCGAAAATTCCGTAAAATTGAAAAAAAATTCAACTTACTCCACTATAAATTTGTGAATGCATGTTTTTTATGACTTCTTTATTCAAAAATAAATCCAGCATACTATTTTTATTTGAAAATCAATTTAGCCTTACTTTTTAGGCTCAAAAACCCCGAAAATCAATACATGAGTCACAAAAAATATGGTCTACACCTGGGGCTTAGTGAGCCTTTTGATCTCGTATGTTTGCAGTACTCGTCTTCGGTTCACAAAACCCATTCGCCTTCGGCTCGTGTTAGCTCACCTACGACTCGTATACTGCAAACTCCACACTCGGTCTAAAAAGGCCCACTTTTCGCCCTTGGTACACAATCTACTATTGTTTTATAGTAATTATATTTTAATTAATTTTTTTCAGGAAATTTTGGCCCCCGGAGCCATTAGGTAGCAAAACCCCCTTAAGAGGGTCTTACACCATTGGATTTTGATATCTATAATTTTTCTGGCAAAACTGCCATTAAATTTCCTGTATTTCAATGTTGTATACATCAATAATAGTACATTATGTAACAAGAGACTAAAGTCGCAGATTATTCCCACGTGTGGGTTTACTACCCAAGTGAAGCGAGCATTTTAAATAGTGAGACGTTCCAGAAGAGTATAATAAAAAATGAGACTTGTCAACATTCTCACTTAGGAAATCCAAAGTAAAGATTATAAGAATTATCACGAAGTAAGTATACATAGGACAAGCATTACACGAACCTTGCCCATATGCACAAGTCCCTGGGCGATGCGTACGAGGAACAGGTGGGACGGATTCTTGGCGTGATAAGCGGCTAACTGACGTAGCATAGTCGCCAGTCGTGCGTTATTCGTGCCGGCGCCAACGAGGCCGAGGGCGGCGATCGCGTTGAGCGCCACCGCGACGTCGGCGTCGTGGCTGTACTTGTTCAGGACGTCGAGGATCGCCGGCTCCGGGTGCGACAGGTACGTCAGCGCGTAGGATAGCGGGACGGCGAGACGAGCTGGCGCTGCGCCGTATCGGGCGATCTGCCGAGGAAGTTTATCTATAGATATAGACGGCTGGATGTGGTGGCAAGACTCTTTGATGATTTGATTTAAGATGAAAAACGGTAGATGTAACACTTTAAGTGTAAAATACTGAATAAATTAACTATTCCGTAGTATTCACTATTTCAGTTGTGCATATATGCACTCTTTCAAATAATCAAATTCACTTCAATACTTTGAAAAGTCAATACGCATATCTAAACTACTTAGTCGATGCCCACTATTTCGGTACAAAATTTGAAACCAACTGTTTCCCTGTAGTTTTGTACGACCCACAGGGGGTGTACTTTTTCTTTAATGAAATTATATAACTTCAGTTCAAAAGAATAAATTATTTCATATTAAAAAAATATAATTTTATTGTTTCAAAAAGCTAAACAAATTGGCATATGAGTAAGAAAATGTCTGTATATATTGTCAGCACTTAAAGTGTTAACTACTAAATATTGATTTTTTTTACTATTTCACATTTAAAGAGATGTATATTCATTACGAATACTTTTAGTTCTTTGCTCTCTAAATGTAAAATATTGAAGAATGGCCTCTCCACTACCGAAAAATAATGAGTAAAGATCTACTATTTTAGTAGTGCATATTCACTTTTTGAGATGGTGAAATGAATTTAAAATATTTGAAAGAATGTATATGCACTACTGAAATAGTAGATCTTTACTCATTATTTCGGTCGTGCACGTCTTTTAATTACTGAGGTATAGTGATTTTTCACTATTTTACATTTAGTGAGTGGAAATAGTTAAAGTTTTTTGTTTGTAATATTGAAATTGAAATAAAGTTAAGTATATTACGTTGAGGTATTTCAGTACTTCTACTTTAAGAATGGAATGGCAAAATATCGTTCAAATGCTTAACGTGCTAATGAGCTTTTATCTTTTACTGTAATAAAGGATTACAAATTAGGTTAATGCTCGTCTTTAAAATTATTATGATAATAACAAGTATTTTTTTGAAATATAAATAGTCATTTCTGGCATTGTTCAGTTTTTGCCATTTAATTTTAATTTCTCTACCTCAATATTTTTATTTAACATTTTATCTGTAATTGTCATTGTCGTATAATAAATTACTTGGCCAAAGATTCGGGAATTTTCTTTGCCTTCGCTCAGACCAACGACTGCCACTCCCAAAGAAGCTATTGGCTGTGTAAGCGCTATTTCGCTGAAAATTCCAAATTGCAATTTGGAAAAAACATTCTATAATAAATTTTATTAATCTATATTTTTTTTTTAAAGAAATTTTTAAAATAAATTATCCACCTTGGAACAGCCTCATTTTCCAATTTCCTTTTTCTCTCGCTGTTTTGACTGTCGTCACTTTCCGAGCGACCTCGGGGATCGCAACAGCCGGTAATTGGCTGTTTATTAACAGACGCTGACGATGCTTTCAGATCGTTTTCGCCTTCTACAGGCTCGGAGCAGATGCGTAAAAGCTCTTGCACTATAAGAACGTCACCGGTGCCGGCGTATGAACATACCTGTATTATAAGCGGAAAGTGTTTATACTGTTTTGTATAAGTATAAGCCGAACATATATCTCACATAAGTTAGATATGAGAGGAAAGTATAAAGCAGCTTATACTTTGTATGCTTTGTTATAAAGTGAATTAAATACAATGGCGTTGAAATATTATTATTACTTGAAGCATTGTTTGGGCGGGCAGCTTATACGGATCTGGCAGGACATCTAAAGCAGCTGAAACAGCTTCTATGTTGTCTCGACGTCCCATGTAAATCAAACCTAAAGCTAGTGGTAGAAACCTACAAAATTATACTGCAGTTATATTAACGTTTCGAAAAAAAAACATGCAGTAAATATATAATTTATTTTTACAAAAACTATTAATAACAACGAAATCTATAAATTAGTTTGCCTGTTGCATATTTATAAAGAACGATGATTAATCGAGTATTATATTATTTGAACAAAAATGTATTTAATCAAGTTTTTAGATACTTTGTCAAAAATATAGACCTGGAATATTCAGAAGTGAGTTGTCGAGGTTCAAGCTCAATAAGTTTTTGTAAAACTGTCGATGACACGTCCGCGTCACCGGAACCGACGTTGACAAGCCCTAAAGCGATAGCCGCAAGTGCAATAATCTCCATTGTACCTGCAAAAAAAAGAAATAAAACGTTGTTGAAGTGATATGGAAAAAAATGGAATTTTCAACATGTAAAAATGAATAATCTTCAGGCCGTTAATTTTAGAATACTATAGCATAGGGAGGTACATTTTATAAAAGTTAACAAGACTCTCCTTTATTTTGAATAAAACTCAAACTCCATTATTGGAGTACCTTAAAAATACGATAGGAATTTAGGAGGGCATTTAGCTGTCCAAAATGACACAAATCTCTTAGTAGATCCAGATGCGGTGAGGAAGAGAGGGACGGATAAGAGAGGAGGGCTCGGAGCGGCTCGTTTGAGCGTGCGGGGGTGGAAATATCCCGGCGTCGCTTTCGTACCGCCGGCGGCCGCTGCTTTCCGACTTGACAGGCTTTCAGTGTTCCGACACCAACGCCCGAAGGGGCGAGAGAAAACAGATAATTGGCAAATTCAATCCGGTCTAGGCTACAAAAGCTCGACTTTGATCGAATCGTTCATTGACGCTTGAGTAGATAAATTGACATTGCGTTTTTTCGTAGTATTACCCTTTTTAATATATATTTGAAATAGAATTATTTAGCTGGTAATTAACCGAATGGTTTTAGAAAAAGTAAAAAGTACCGACGATCAGCTTGTTTTCGATATTATTACTGTATTATTATTTATTTACCCTCTAAAGTTGAATTAGTGAAAAATTTTATATTACTTAAAACTTTATATTACTTAAAATTGCTCCACCGTAGAATTAGTGGATTTTTACTAATAAAATAATGAATATTCACTACGAATTAGTGGATATATTCACTATTTTTAATAGTAAAATTTCACTGTTTTAAACAGTAAAATTTTACCATTTAAAATAGTGAAATTTTACTATTTAAAATAGCGAATATCCACTAATTCGTAATGAATATTCACTATTTTATTAGTGAAAATCCACTAATTCTACGGTGGAGTAATTTTAACTAATATATAGTGGATTTTTCACTAATTCAACTTTAGAGAATATGGTGATAAATGGTTGAACAAAAAAGCACAAATAAACACATAAGTAACGGTGATACGAAATGAAGGATATACAAGACATGAAAATGTACATTTTTTCCTGGATCGCGTGCTGAGATCATCAGCGGAGAAGATACACGATCATGTAAGAGGAAATGATGCGTGTTTCTGCCTGATGAGCCTAGTACACGATTCAAGAAAAATTCATACTTTTGTAATTTCTCACATTTTTCAATATACATATATCTTATATTGGGTGATGGAATTTTTGATTTCACGGTTTATTATATAACAAAATAATAAGTAATATGAAAATTTTTGCGAATAATATTTATTTTATAACAGCCTACAAAGATAACTACATACTCTCTAAAGTTGAATTAGTGAAAATTGCTCCACCATTTAAATTAATGGGAAAAACTACTAATTTATTAGTGAATATTCACTATTTCATTAGTATAGTTTTAAAAAAACTATTAAATAAAATAGTGCTAAATATATCCATAAAATAGTATTTTTTTTTCACTAATTTAAATGATGGAACAATTTTCACTAATTCAACTTTAGAGAGAACAAAGATAGATAAAAAGATAGATATAGGTGCATAGCTAATTCTGGTGTATGAAATAGGATTAAACTTGAAGAGGTTTTTCTTAATTCTTTGATTATAATTATGCGACTTTTTTTTATAATGAGAAAGAACAAAAAAGTTGGTATTTGAGCCTTTGCTGCCTAAATTTAAATTATTGCATATGCACTAATACCAGATCAGTGATAATCAGTCTGACAAAATCCACTGATAATTACTGAATTTTCACTGATTGACAGCTACAAGTATATCATTGATTTGGTATGAGTGCGTAAATACTGATTTAAATTTAGAGGGTAAGCATATAAAGTATTATTTTGTTAGAAAAATAATAGCTGAAATATATTTTAAATACATTTATTAGTACATTGTGCAACTAGGTAGGGGAGAAAATGAGCTATTTCTAGCGAGGCTGAGATATTCTGCACGAGTCGGAGTCAAATACTGAAAACACCTCACCCGAGTCTGACATAGATTTTCTTCCGGTGTTACACACCGTATTTTTTTAACGAAGGCATGACAGGGCCTTTTTACGTGTGTGAGTCAGAGAGAGGATTGAGCATTTTGAGTTCAACACAAGGTAATTGAAAATCAAAATAATTTGATATACGTACACGGTTAATCATACCTCTCTAAAGGGAGGTAGAAATATTCATTTCTCACCTGGTTTAGGAACGAATAGTTATTTCTCACCTGTTATAGGGTTAAAATGACTATTTCTCACCAGTTTTTTTTTATTTCTTACCTGTTGTAGGGTAGAAATGAATATTTCTTACCACTTTTATAAAATACAAAAATGCGAAATTTTCCTTCCTACATTAAAATATTGAACTTCATTGAAAAAAGCCCTAGGATTTCATGCCTGAGTTGAAAAAAATCACTTTGAAAAATTTTAAATTGAATTGTTTTCCATCTACTTTAATGAACTCCCATTTGTTCAGTCCCGTAAGAAAATTATTCGCCATTTTGAATTAATGAATGAGAATTTTGTGCATAAGTATAGCTTATAAAGTTTCAGCGCACTCTGTTATTCCGAACTCTCATACACTGTTTTTGTTACAGCAAAAAAAAAAGCTTTTTTTCACAAAAACAAGCAATTTCCCGTTATAATCAACAAGAAAACAACGCTCCCCCGACCAACAAACGAAACCAACCTTATCATTGTCACGTTTCTATGTGAACGCCTGGAAAACTCGCTCGTGGGCCGCAGTACCAAAGGGTGGAGGTATGTGTGCGAGAGAGCGTCTGTGTGTATATAAGCTGAACGTAACGGGGCCAATGATTTGTTTGCCGTTGCGCGCGAACCGACTAATGAACCAACACTATTCTCGGAGGGGGCGTATAGCAGCAGCAGCAGCGCAAAAGCCGCGAGTAAATTGAGTACGCTCGAAAAGAGATTGCGCGAATAGCTATAGTGGTACCGCGCAATAGACCGTCCGTGATATAAAGGGTTGTTGCATGGCTTTAGCCTTTCAGTGTTGACTCTACCGGTATGCGTGGATGAAAATTGCTGGATGAAGTTGAATCTCTATTGAAAGCAGAAAGGGTGCGCTTATTGGTACACTCTGCGTTTGGGTTCTAAATTGTCAAAACTATGTTGGTGGGCCATTTAAAGGGCTCATTGACGGTATAATAGAAGGAAACTAAGCTATTGTTTCGTTCAAACAAATATTGTTGCCACAGGGAAATTCGAAATAATTGAAAGTCACAAATTAGGAGAGCACGGGAAAATGCCGCTTTCATTTTATAAAGAGAATCAGTTGAATAAGTTTTTTATTGAATAAGTTGCGAGATGAATGAAAACGGTTAATTTAACGTTTTACGAATGTACAAATTAAATCGCTTGAAACATTCTTGTATTGAAAATTTCTAGAAAACGTCATTACCTCGACTCATTAAAGTAAAAAGTATATTACAGAAAAAGAATTTATAATTATATTATATGCTTTTTATTTTGACAAGACAAATAAATATGGCATTTTATATCTCGAATTCGCTTTTAAGCTTTTAAAATTAAGTAAAAATAAATGTAACAGTTTTTACTTTGAATTGTTTCTGTAGTTCATGATGTAAATATTATTTACTGGTTGAAAGAAGATATAAGAACTACATATAAAACCGTATTTGTTGAATCAGTTTTCTTGCGTATCTCATATTTACTTTAAGGAGGTTATTTGTATGCCACTAAAAAGGCCTTTAAGGTATATATTCCTATTGTAGTAAACTAAGATAGGAATATTTAACTTGAAAGTCTTTCTAGCGGTATACAACCTTCATAATACTGGACGAAAAAATATGACTAAAAAAATGTATATTTTGAAAAAATGCGCTGAGCAATAATATTAACTGACCGGCATTTACTCTGTTCTTTCCTACATCAACTGACAAACCTTGGAAAATTGTATTTCTATGCGACCCTTAGTCTCATACGCATAAAGTTCCATGAAACTATGAGCGAAGCTCGCCTGAAGCCACTTGGGGCACTTCCTTGATTGCCTGAAAATAACTCTATGAGACTACTTTGAAATGCAAAACAGTCAAAATCAAGGAGCGTGCGGGAGAAACTATTCTAAAGTTTGTGAAAGCATTTTTTAGAATAGCGCTTCATATTTCATCTTTTTATTTTTTCTGTAGATTTTGTCTCCCAAATATAAAGTATTTTATACTTTATCAAAAAGTATTTTATACTTTATCAAATTTTTAAGTATCAAAGAGTTTTACCTTAATGTGATATTTTCAGTGAATATAATTTGAATGTAAAACTATTACCTTGCGAATCGGAGAGAAGCTTTTCATAAACGTTTGAAAATATAAATATGCGATGGAACTATGAATTAAGTAACACAGACATTGAGAAAATACGTTGAGCGGTTGTGATTTAATATTTATAAATAATTGTTATTGTTCCTGGAACTTTTTCTGTTTGCATTTATTACCGTGCTTTATTCTAATCGTACGCATGTCTCGCTAAGCTTCAAAAAAATGTTTTTATATACTTACCAGCCGACTATGAATTCTGTCGTTTACGAGTATGGTGATTACGAGGTGTAGGCTATTGATATGTAGAATTAATATAATTCTGTTAATCTAAGGTAACAGTGTCATTTATCCCAGAAATTTTCTACTAAAAGTTTCAAAAAATAAATTGAAACTACAAAGAAAGCGTTTTTATTTATACAGCTTTCATAAAAATCCTCTCAAAGTTTTTTATGCCCTTCCGACCTCAACTCTAAACTCTTATAACTTTTGAAAGGATCGTCATTTTTTAATCTTCAAACAAAGTGAATGAAAGCTTGAAAGTTT
>JAPYZO010000902.1:0-21213 GCA_030522905.1 Torymus flavipes | reverse complement strand
TATAATTACCTTATAAATTTATTACCTATATATTGGATTACCTAATTTTCTGAGCTCGATCATTCACTACTTGTTATGTTTCAACCATTAATATTATCATAGAGATAAGTATATCAAGAAATAAGTATTTTGCACAATAAAACGAAGATTTGAAAATTTTTCAGTATTTTCATTTTCCAAATCTAAAAAAACAAAAGTGCCTCACGTATATTAAATCAAATATTGTAGGCTTAAAACACTGTTGTTCTAAATGAGCTGCATTTCAAATTCTCTATTGTACCTATAGACGTGCTTCATTTAAAATAAAATAAAATTATGGTTCAAACTGATAAGCATTCGATGCAATTATATACAAATACGTCTACTTCAATTAAAGAATTTACTATGATAATGCAAGAAAGTCTTTCTTTTCCCCCAATCGAAATATTCAAACCTCATGGCGATCATTGCAAATCACATCCGAAAATTCTCCCCACCATTTACACTCCCTCTTCCCCCCTGGTCCCAAAACTTGTTGCGCGAAATCAAACACCATCTCGAACAAACCTCCTGCCCTCCTCTAACCTCCTGCCCCCGCCCCCCGAAAAACCACCTCAGAAAGTGCTTTCCCAGCCCGTCTCACACTCCAACTCCCATCAACAGCCGATTCTCGCGTGCGCGCGCGGTCTGCACACACGATATGAGCGACCGAACTTCGCCGTTCTCCTAGCCCACCCATCCTCACCCACACACACAGACACGTACACGTATACATACGTACCTATAGAAGACGAGAAGTTGTTCCAGGCCGAGTCAACAATTGCGGGTACATGAGAGAGAGAGAGAGAGAGAATCGGAAGGCTCAGAGAGGTAGAGAGAGAGTATAGATGATTCGGCGCTAGGCCACTTCAAAGCTCGCGGGGGCGGCGATCATCGAACCGCAGCGTCGACGGCGGCGCGTGGTAGCGGCCCGGTTAATGAACTGGCCGTGTAGGTAGAAAGCCCCTTGTTATGCGCATTCGCGCGCGCGAGCTGGGGGGAGAGGATTCGGCAATGCCGTAGAGAACGTATAGGAGGAGGTAGGCAGATCGAGAACGGGAGTAATATAACGTTATTTCGCGAGGCTTCAAAAGCCGAAGGCTAATGGCGGTGAGTTATGATGGGTACGTGCGAGCGAAGAGAATGGGATAGGGATAGAGAGGTTTTTGCTCTTTGGAACGGGGGAGCAGTTTTTTTCGTCGGGAAGTTCTAATAGTCGTTTTTACGTTTTTGAGGGATGGGGTGAGAGTAGAAGGGTGAAAAATGTAAAATGCGTATAACGTGAGAATCCGGTGGAATTGTGATTTTTTCTTGTTTTGTAAGTATGCGTTTTGTTGTATAATAAGGGAGGGATGTAAGGAAAAATAAGGAAGGTGAATTATTATGGTTAAGTGAATTTAAATGAAAACAAAACGAGTCATGAATTTACAATAGAGTATCGTGTAGAGTTTAAGTCTAGGATGTTAGCTATGTATAATACATTGGTAACAATATACAATGCAAATTAAAATCCATAAATGAAGATTTAATTTCTAATAACACTGCGATCACTGCTCGATCTGGAGCAGCTGTCAAGGTAACTATAGAAATCACTTCGATCACGATACCACGCTCATATTTTATTAAAAAGAAAATCAACCAACCTTGATTACATTTCTCAACAATTGCTAAATTTTGTATGAAATATATTCCTAACAATATAGGATGTATTAAACCCCAAAAATAAATATTGTATCTATAATAATAAAACTGCAATTACTGTTCAATCTGGAACAGCTACCAAGCTAAGCATAGAAATATAACACCGATCCATTTCCCATATTTTATTGAAAAGTAAATCAAGCAACATTGATTACATTTTTCGAAAACTGCTAAATTTTCTAAAGCAATGTCAATATTTCAAAACAACATATTAATATTCCTCTCGAAACTGCAAATATTAAATTTCACACCTCAGCTTTATCCGACCAGCCTCCCTATATATCCTTCTCAAATCTAATGAAAATTCATCCCCTACAATATTCACATCGCCCGCTTTATAAATAAGCAACTCACTTCCTTTCCCTTCATTCGAAAAACACTCATTAATGCATGCAGGAGCCACAGCACACTCGTATGCTTCCATCAGAGCGTATTTCACAAACTGTGCATCTTTAACGACGCGGCTATAGGAATTGACCAACAACTATACATCACCGTATATATCTGAACAGCTTTAACGAATCATGCACAGCCAAGCGGAAATCAATCGTCTTCTGCTAGTGAAGCAAATTTTGATCGATCAAAATTGCACGGGTAAATATGTGTATTTCTCGGATAAATATTGCGTTATAACAGATCCGACCAATTACGCCGCGTCGACAATGGGCAATCAAAATGACGAATGCGGGGGGTCGACGAGCTTTTGTGTATGTGCGCGTATGTGTGTGAGAGAGTGGGAAGTAGACAGACCGAGAGGCTGGTATGTATAGGGTGGATAGGTTCGAAATTCGGCGCGATGGGCTAGTATTGTTGGCGGTCGGCGAATAGATCCGGTGTAATGTAATTAGGTGTACCGTCGCGCAGTGATGACGCCTGTTTTTCCTCGACGGCTATTGTTTTGGAAAAGTATTGTCAATGTGATCGGGAAATGCTGGGCGTTTGATGGCCATTAACCCTTTTGTTTGGCAGTCAATCAAAGTCTATTCAGGGATCTAGGTGCTACTAGACACGGTCAATTTTCATAGGGTAAGTAAAAAATAAAACATTTCCTTTTCGTAACTTGTTTATTTAGAAGTATATTTTGTTTCAACAAAAATGTAACGATGTTGTTAGAAATTCTAAAATAAAACCCGCATGGTAATAGAACATTATAAAATCGATATTTTTGCAAATATTATAGTCACAAATAGGAGACGTCCCATTGAAAATATGATGACTTCGCCAGTGAATGAAATTGTAATTGTTTTCATTCAATTAACAGACTTAAAAATGGATTGGAAGTAAAAAATTTTAAATACAATTTTAGATTGTTCAAAGATTGCGTGAGTCACAAAATGTTTAATAAAAAATAAAAGTAAAAGTTTGAGGAAACTACATGCAAATGCATTAGAAACGGTTTTTTTTTACATTTAGTTGCTAATTTTCCGAATTTCCATAAGACCATAATTATAATGTTCAATTAAAATAGCAATAATTCCGTAACCATTCTCTTAAGTCACTAAAATTTTACACAGCACTTTATATTCATCATATTTAATGACTATCAAATATTTAACAACTTGTTATACTATTTTTGTCTTATATCCAGCACATCCTTTTAAAGTGAGTGCTCGTTCTAGTCGCAAGAAATTAAATAAATTACTTTCGTATTTATACTTGGCAATGACTATTTGTCTTTCATTCAACCCTTTTTAATTAATTAAATAAATAAACCCGATTTCTAAGTATCGCAAAACAGTACAAAAGCTTTAATATGAAAGATAATATTACGGTTCCAGAATGGCCAAGCGTACATGAAAAATGTCGCAAGGATAGGGAAAGAGTTAATATTGAATGTAAAAGTTAGACCACAGCAAATAGAACTAACACCATTATATATAATAAGGGAAAGAGGTTAAATAACAAATATTTGACAGGTAGAATTACTCTGTTAAGCGTCGTATAGGTCTTGTCTAATTCGGTTAATGCGTTTGACGTGTACAGAGAGTCCTACATCACTGTATTTCGTTCGCGTACAACCTGTCAATTTAGAACGTGTTTGCCTAAATAAAAAAAGAATTCGAGTATAATTAGATGGCCCCGGTTGACGTTGAAGGCTCTTTCGAGGTTGACGAAGCAAAACTTCGCATATGCATCGTAAATTGTTGGTATATTTATGTTTAAAAATTTGTGTAGAATAACATTTAAAATGAGAATACAAAAATTCTAGCTCAATAATACCTACCATTATCTTACGTTGATAATAACTACACGAATACATTTTTGACAAATATATATATTCTAACTCGTGTTATGGAATACACCTAGATGAAACGTTTCCCCAACAAAAGATAACACTGTCGTCAGAATTTAATTAAGTTTTATCAAATAAGCAAAACATTGTGTATCCAGAGTATTCTCTACAGCCGCAAATATAAAACAATAAGACCCGTTACTAAACGAAATTAATTTATTTTTTTTTTGGGTTGGTCGATCGGCCAAGAATTCTTTGCTGAACAAAATAAGATCAAAAAACCAAAAATAATAAAATTTAAAGATATGGTATTGTTCTAAATACAATTACAAAAGCTTAAATAATTGGTCTCATGCTCTTCTACATAGTTGTCTAATAAAAAATAAAAAAACAAGGCCACATAACGAATTATTGATATTTTAAGTAAAAACTAACTTTTGAGGCTGATTGTATAGCCAATACAACCTTAAGAATATGTGTAGGGAACACTCATGGCCATAGTCTAAAGCTGTCCACCTCGCGTTTTAATACAACATTCACACAAAATTACATTAGAATTTAGTATTGTAAGAACGATCGCCGTGTTAAAATTTATTTGTCTTCTCGTCTCTTTTTTACAGTTGATGTAACTTTGTTTTCACAATTTCTACTTATTCTGTACATATTCAGTAATAAATCAACGTGTCTCCGGATTAATAAAACCTCTTGGAGGCTAAATATGATTCAAAATAAATTAATATCTTTTTTGCTCAGTATTGGCCACTTTAAGTACCCAGTAGGTACTAGCTATGTATTAAATATAGCCATATGTTGAGTATTGATGCCAACTAAAATAAATAAATAAAAGCTATAGCCGAAAATGCGATGGACCACCACAACAGGCTCAACCGTATATTTGCCCTTTAAGAACTTTAGATTCAAATTCACGTTCATTAACAATTAAGCCAGCAACTTTAGGGCAAATTATTCTTGCTATGAATGATCGATCTTTTCGATCTTGCTATTTAAAAACCAACATCCACCCCAGACGTGTAAATCTCCATCAATCCAGTTCAACCTTACTCCGACCTCTCCGACCTCAGGTGCAAAAGCACCTCACCAACTCTACTCTGATTATCAGCAACTTCGCCAACCGCGAAAAGTTGCGCGGAATCCGCGTCTCGCGCCGGTCTACTTGATAGGTCAACACACAACACAACGCAGCGCGAGAGATCATCGCCTCCACAGGCGCGCATGCGATAAGTGCGTCTAAATATACATATATATCTTCGAAACGCGCTTGCGCAGCTTCCTACAGTCACGCGGTAGCGCGTATATACTCGACTGGTAAGGTCGGAACACTCATCTACCCACACACGTATTATACATACACGTACATTCACACAAACACACTTTCGGCACCTCATAGATGTTTTAACTTTCATCACGCGACGCTCAACTCACCTGAATCATTGATGAGTGCTGGCAGGCTATGCGGAAATCTCCGTGTAGACGATGAGACGGCGCGACGATGGTCGATGCGGCGACGATCTTGGCGCTGTTGCTGTGGCAGCTGTCGCGGCAGCAGCGGCCCCGCTCGCTGTACATTCGCGATAGCCGCGCACCACTGTTATATTATTACATACACACATACACTGACAGAGACAGAGACGCGCTGCGATGCGAGAATTAGGAAAAATATAATGCGATAGTGAAGTCGAAGCCGGGAGCGGGTTAGGCCAGTCGAGGAGGTGCCGCGTCGTCGTTGCTGCGACGGCCCAGCGCCATGTTATCACGCGCGCGCACTTGCGCCCCCCCGGCGATCGATGAGCTCACCCCCTCCCCGTCGATGCCCCGGCGCACCGTCGGGGTGAGAACGAAGGTTGAGGTTGAAAGTGCTGGAAGGCTCGTTTTTGGGTTCGTTTTACGCGATAGTGAGCGCGGTTATAAGTGAACAAATGGTTGTAGATGTCATTGGGACAAATAAAAATTAAACGGGTTTTGGTTACAATAAATAATTGATTTTTTTTAAGGGTATAATATTATCAAGTGAACGCAATGGTGCAGTTATTCTAATAACATTTTACAGTGTTATGATTGCATATTTAATTAAATTTGACCAATTCTTTTATTATAATTAAAATAGTTTACAAATATTTGCTTCAATTGTTAAAATATAGTTATAATTTTCGTACTTTAGTTTGGCAATTTTTCTATTTTAGCAGCCTATTGTATAATTGTATGTGTAACTATTGTAAACAAAACTATTATTTTTAAATACTTGTGCGATAAAAATGAGGTTGTCAGGAGTTTGTCATCACACTCGTGTCAGCATCATTTTTCTCACGAGTAACGAACACTTGAAAATCTAAGCGTGCAACAAAGTAGTACTTTACGCCCGGAGTGTCAAAAATAATTATATAATGAAATAAATAGTACATATTATTGATATTTTGTTGTTTTATTATTTTTTTTTTCTAACTGAAATTATGAATTATATAAGAGCTATTTATGATTTTCTATAATTTTTAACGTAAAATTAAAGTAAATTTTATTCTACGAATCTGCTATTCACGTTCATAACAATCTTCTTACCGTAATACCGATATAATATAGAATAATATAGTATATATATATATATATATATATATACCGATATAATATAGTATATCTATATTTTGGGGCGAAAACGATAAGAGAAAAAACTGATAAAAAGTAGGAAGTATTACGTTACGCTCTCCAGAATATCATTGAAACGTAGAAATGCGCTCATAATTGCTGACAGGCGACTGAAATGGATCGCGCATTTATCAAATACGCTGGAAATAGGCTTACAATGAGGAAAAGCGTGACTCGATATACTGATGTAACGAATATCTATAATAAGCGCGATAAAATACGGAAATACCATACTTTGTCGACTTCTATATTCATCAATACGAAAAGCATACGCAAATTCGCGTAAACTTCTCGATAATACCCCTCCTCCTCTTCTCAGTCATTCTCCGGAACGTCTTCATTTAGCGGGCGACTCACTTTTATGTGGCATTTCCAGCCCCCCCCCCCGAATGGCGCGCAAACTCAATCCCCGATGAACGAGAATAAATTATCCCGTGTTCTAAAATCACTCTTTCATTCTCTAAAGATTATCGAGGTTTTACAAGCACGCGAGCGTCTTCCTCTCTATACCCACCGTCCGCACGCAAATACACTCGCTTTTGTCACCCACCCAATCAGGGAAACATTCGGGCTGTAAAAGCCGCTTTAACGAGAGAGAGAGAGAGAGAGAGAGGGGGGGAAAGCGCGTCTGCCTCCCCTCTTCTCAATGCGAGTCGATTTCCGAAAGTTCTTCAGCGCGCGCCCTATCCACACAAAGACTTTCTTCTCGAAAACGCTTTTTTCGGTTAAGTGGAAGAGCCGAGCTTACGTTTGCTCAGGACGAGGCTTAAAAAATTCGGGATTGAAAGTTGTGCTCGAAAGCCGAGGGATTCGAACACGCCTCCCTTTTTTGCGAGCTGATAAAATGGAGATTCGAATTCGGACGCAGTGATGAATAAAAGCGGGGTGAAAAAAATTTATATATAAGAATAAGGATGCGGGATAGTTGATAATTAATTAATTTCGTACTGTTTCCTATACAAATTTTAATAAATGTTTCTGTAATGTTTTATATAAGATTTGGTATTTCGCTGGAAACCTTAACTGATTTGGAGGAAATAATTAATTTAAAACTTAGAAGGTCAACCAGATTTCCAAGAAAAATTAACAAGATAATGTTTTTTTTCTATATAGATAAATTCAATTTATTAATAATGCTCCTTTTATAACTAAATTATTTATTAAACAACTTTACACTAAATAACAAAAAATTGTATTAATATAATCTTTATTCGCCCCCTTTCTAACGAATCACACTCATTAGATAAGTCGGAGACATGATTATATTAATCAGTCGAATGATATCGATCGCAGTATTTAGAATAAGGACAGAGAATAAGGCCTCAGAGATAATGAGAACCTATTTACATTTTTCAGATCAGACAATACGCACTGGTCAGCTATTTTTGTCATTATATCACACAATGCCGCCTATACGGTTTAACATTATAAACTAATAAAAGATTTTCATAATATAAAAAACTTAAAAATCAATGTAGGTTCTGAAAACATTTTCGATTTTGTAAATATCCTACTTTGACCTACCCCTAATAAGTTTAACACCATTTCGTGAACGTAGACTTTATACAGACCCTACATTATCAAATCCTCATTTATTCTGAAGGGGAAATATTTTAAAAGTAAAAAAAAAAACACTTTTTCATCAACTGATGCCAATGCATCTTTGAAGAGGTCAGAAAACTTAATCACGAAACAGGAAACGTCGCATTTAAAATGTCCTCCTTTTTCAATATTTAAATGCAAACAACATATACTAATATATATCAATAATCCGCTTCCGATACTTTTCTCCCTTAAACATCAATACCAACACAAAAATTCAAACAAAATAAATAAAATATTACAAAGTAAACACCGCCGCTTCAAACTTTTTCACCACCTCCATTTATACGCATCGCCCGCTTAATATTCAACATTAACGACGCGCCGCTCGCTCACTATAGCAATTCCAACGCACGTGCGCATAGACATAGGCATTACAGCAGCGACGCCGCGTATATACCTGTACATAATATACATAGCATTCACCGCTGCCATGAAGTGACGGATTTTACGTTATTTTTCACACCGCAATCGCTCGCTGCTGCTGCCACTGCTCGACCTAACCAAGCCACCTTTAAGGATGTTCTCTGGGTCGAAACAGCAATTTTAGTTTTTGTATTTTTTGAATAATTTTGTATTAATTTGATAATCCAAGAGTAAGTACATGTAACAAATATATACTAGAAGAAATATAAGACAATTTTTTTTCAGAGAAATTTAGGCAATAGTCGCTAAAAATTGTCTTATGTTCCTTCTAGTATATATTTCTTACATGTACTTACTATTGGATTATCAAATTAATAAAACATTATTTAAGAAATACATAAACTAAAACTGCTGTTTTGACCCGGAAAACGTCCTTAATTATTGCAGTTGGTGAAAAAATTGGGGGGGGGGGGAGAGGCGATTTTATACTTCATAGAATTTAATTATTTAGTCTTGTAGTTGATCTGCAGTTGGAATTTCGGAGCAGCGCAATGCGCATTCATTACATACAATGATTATTCTTGTAAGATTATCATAGATGGTTACTTATGCATTACATCTATACATTATAACCGATGGAACTGAGGAATCTAATTTGCCGCTAAATTTAAGGTAATTAATGATTCTATTATGTGTAGCCCCATTAATCTCAAGAAAATTGAATATCACGAGACTAAATCTGATTAGAGTTTAAAGCCAATATCGGGCCACCTCGAGTATACAGATAATTATTTTTGGGAAGTGAAATTTCTCATTTTATATTTTAACTATGATGGTTCTCTTTCAATAAAAGATAATAGCTTATAAGAGAGAAACGTAGTAAAGCACTTTGTAATTAGCTATCTATATAATAAAGTGAAATTGATTTAATTTGAATAAATTTCAACTCTTATGAATATAAAAATTTAAATATCGTATTTTTAAGTGCTAGGATACATAGCTGAATTAACTAAACGGCATATCAATCATATATTAAATAAAAGTGGAATTTATTAATCTAACATTCTAAATAATATTCCAATCGCCTAATAGGCATTTTACAATTGCTTGTTTATACTCGCTTGCAGCTTTCGGTATTCAATCATACTTTTACTCGGGGAAAAAGAAACCATAAAAATTTCAGCATTCCGTCAGAGTAAATTACTGGCAGTTCGTCGCACCTCCGAAACGAATTACCGTCCGAAAATATATCCGACGAAAGAATCTGCGCGCGGCGACTTGCGCCTCCCGATTTGATTTATTCTCCGAACGTTTCTCTTACTCGGCTCTTTTTCCCGTTCTCTCTCGCTCTCTCTCTCTCTCTCTCTCTCTTTCTTTCTTTCTTTCTCTTCCTCTCTTTCTTTCCGCCTCTGTCGCTTCTTCTAGTCGACTTACGGAGAAACGCGTAGTAGGGAAATACACAGTTCCGAGCCGGCATATAAAATAAAATGTTTCTCCTGCATTCGACTCGCTCATTCCGAATCGTTGTATATATATATATATATTTTTTTTTTTAAATGACTGCATATATGCGTATATGTACAGAACAATGCGGCGCATCGACGACCGGAGGCGAACTTATTTTTATCGTCGCGCGCGCCCAGTGTGTGTGTGTGTGTAAAAATAATCCTGGAAAATCAGTGCCGACAAATCCCCTCCCCCCTTCCGCATTTTCCGGCGTTTTAACAATTTAATTTCGAGCAAAACGGTGATACAACGATTTTCACTCAAACGGCATAATGTGTGAAGAACAATTCTCCCTGAATTGTTTTTTTATTTTTTGCAGCCGAGAGAGAAGGCCCGGAGTTTCCAATTTAAAATTTTCAATGGAACGGTTTGAATTTTTAAAGCGCATACCAAGCACAAGCGCACACGCGCGCGCCAATTTAACGCCACAAAAGCAGAAAAAATGCCAATGCAAACTTTTTTCATTATCCCTATGGCCAAAAGTGAGTTTCCTGTCTCGTGCTCTGCGCCAGTCCGCGCGTGTGCATCGTACACGCGCCCCCACGATAACCTCGGGTGATCATCACCCCGTCCCGCGCATGACGCGCCGATTTGCCTGTTTTTGTAGCTAATACATGTTTCTGAAAACAAAAGCCCGTTTGTCAAGGTTTCGCATAAACGTTTATTAAAAGTTAAAAGTATTTTTGCGAAATACGTAGGCGTTGTCAAAGCTATTTTTGGAATTCTTCTATCCGGTATTATTTTACATTAATACAAGCTGGGCACGTACGTATAGAAGATAATGCATTTAATTCCAAATTTCAACTGCCTGGGAATCTCTGCCGGATATATCCTGTAACAATATATTATGCCAGATTGAAAATTATGAAGTCACAAAAAACGTCATTTTTCATGAAGATAAGAGAATGCTTTATGAAAACGCGAAAAGGAAAATGTCCCATAAAGTACGATTTTTATTTTTCAGATGCGATTTGCGAAATCTGTATCGTAATTTCAAATGCTAGAAATGTGGTCTTTTTGTTAATGCACAAAATCTAGTAAGTGACTAAGTAGGAAAACCGTAAATATTGGTGGATTTAAATAATGTAACGGTAGATTTAATATAAATCCGACGTTGAATTATAAATAACTTCTTATAACTTTTTCAATTAAAAAGAAAATAAATTTTTATTTAAACACTTTTTTTATTCCAACGAGTGCCTGCGATAAATATCAGTAGGAAATGTATAAATCTTTTATAAATATATCGTAAAAAATCCATTTAAATTTGAGCATTTACGTATATGTAATTCGTATACGAATTAATCCGTGCACAAAAGAGGAAATATTCGGAAAATCATTTTTTTTCAACTTTTACTACTGAACTTTACTACTGAATGTGGCATGAAATATTGATTTTTCTACTTATTTTAGCAAACTTCACCTTTAGTTTTTTCAACTTTCTCTTCAGTTCCCGAAATTAAATTTCATATTTTGTCAAGTTCTGAACCAGTGTACGTTTCTTTGCATTTCCCTACTTGTTATATACTCGTTGGGGTCCTCCTTTCTATAAAAAATTACTGCTAATCATTGCACTGCTATGATTTCTTATAAAAATAATTGCTTTCACCGCAATTTTTGCCATTTATAAAGGAATTCTCATTGCTATATACTTCTAATGATATATTTAAGATTTTAAGTAATGAATTACAGCAACCATAATGAAAATATTTATGTTTGCAGAATAACGTAAAATGACTGGATAAAAAAACTCGGACCATAATTCTCATATCAAGTTGTTTTACACTACGAAATGCGCATAAAAGAAAGATCGACACAAAATTTAACAAACAAAATTCTTTTCACAATTCATCGCATTCAGAAGCGATGCAAACTTCGCATTCACCGGTAACAAAGTTCACAAAGGAGAACTTCACCTTTAAAAAGACTTCCAACAAGCCGGATAAAACTCACCTCATCGCCTTGACGCGCAATCCACCTCTTTCTCAATCTCTCTCTCTCTCTCTCTCTCTTTCTCTTTCACTCCTTCGAAAAGCTCCTTTTCCCGTATCGCATATCAGACAGGCCCATCACAGCCCGCCATCATCTCCCGCTTAATGAGTTGATCTATCATCCGCTTCTCATTGAAATGTCGAATCCTGAGCGCCTGCAAGCTCGTCGTCGTCGTCGTCCCCTCCTGCGACTCCCGCGACGCGGATTTCGATTTCCTGCAGCAGCAGCGCCGCTCGGTGATGGATGGCGTCGGCGCGACGACAGGCCGATTGCGGCTCTTGGCCGGCCGCCTCGTAACGACCTGCGCGCGCGAGATTCAATCGCGAGAAAAAGCCTCTCTCTTATACTCTGTGTGCATATAAAAGTCGTGTTGCTGGTTTGTTAAAGCAAGAAAGAGAGAGAGAGAGAGAGGAAAAGGAGTAGCGCAGAAAGAAAGAAAGAGCGCAGAAGCATTTCTTGTCCTTTGAGCCCAAATCGAGCGTGCTATCCCTAGGGTATATGCACGTATATATACGCATATATATGTATGTATATATGCGTATATAAGCTCGCAAAACAGATACGTGCGCGCCCGCGCGACGACGACGACGACAAGCAAAGTCAAAGACGCGACGCGAGGCAGCAAACAGGCAGGGCGCGCAGAGAAGCGAAAAAATACTCGTTTTATGTGTGTCTGGGTTTGTGTATATGTGCAGTGTATGTCTGCATACCTTTGAGACGCCCTCGGCGCTGATTTCCGCGGGGTCCTCGGCTGCGCCACGACCCTGCGAACAGGGACACAAAGAAATCAGAGCACGAAAAGGGAAGTGAGAGAAAAATACATGTATTCGCGTTCGATTGGAGAAAGAGAGAGAGAGGGAGAGACGGTGGGCAAACGAATTCAGGCGAGCACGACGCGCGAGGGTCTTATAAGTGCGTGGTAAGGTGTCGGAGCGCTACTGCCGCGTGGATCGTTATTCGAGAGTCTTTGAATAATGCCGCCTGGGAAAGGAAGAGATCCGGGTGACGCTGTGGCGGATCCTACTGCTGTGGGTTTCTCTGGCGATTCTATTTCTTTTTGTGAAAAGGGTCTGGACAGAGCTTTCGAGCGAGCTTTTGAAGGATGGCGTTTTACGGGCAAGTTGAATCGGGCGAATCCCTCGTGTAATTGATATAATGCGAGGTTTGGAATATAAGTGGAAGAGATTCTTTTTTTTCGGATTCCATTTTTTAATTTCTGTCAGTCTACTTATTATTTGATGGAACTTATGACATTCAAAAATTATAATAATCTTGAATTCATGTATGTTATTTTAAGAAGTTTACTATCGAAATGTATAATCTTCTAAGAAAATAATAAAATTCAAAACAAGCAAATTTCTTAATATTATAACAATAAAGATAAAAGTAAAAGAGATTCTTTAGAATAAATTTTGTCAAGGATATGTTCGGATTATTTTTTTATTTAATTATTTGATACTTTTTATGAAAAAAAAAATTCGGATAAGTTGATAGTTTCTAAGATCAAGTATTAATTAAGGATAAATTTATAAGAGTATTATATCAATTATTAAAGATGCATTAAAATTAATAGAAATAGATTTCTGGCTTATAGCAAATAAATTATTCTTAGCATGTTTAATAAAATAAAAAAAACATAAATTGTAAATGTGTCTTCTAGTATATTAAAAATCAAATGAAAATAGTCACAAATTTAATATGAAATTTTGTATTCGATCTTGGCATGCCCTACACTCAAATATAATAAAAAAAAACCGCACACACACACACACGCACACACACATCCATACAGACATTTTCTAAAATCATGCGATACAAACTTCTAACGCACCTCTAATCATGTTTCGAGATTGATTTAAAGAAACTTAAAATTTTACTATTACAAAGCTTCCTCTAGGAGGAAGCAAAACTTATATAATAAAGGCTATAATAACAGTTAAAAACACTTTTTATTAAGAGAATAGTTTCGCAGGAAATAGAAGGGTAAGAAAAAATTCTAGACTCCTCGAATTTAGTTGCGCAATTGGAATCGCTATTCTTCGAAGCTTAATTTCTTTTAAGCGCAGCAGCCCTATAAATTGTAAAGTTTAATTGATATTTTCGCTCAGAGTAATTGAAATTGAGAATGGCACTGAAGAACAAATCGATATTGCTTTACAAAAGGTAAAGGAAAGCAAAGCAGCAGTCGGAAGCCGATTGCATTCGGTATTATACATAAAAACTCATTTGCGTTTCGAAAGTAAGAATAGCGAAAGTAAATAATGAAAACTACAATAAAGTTATTCTGTTCAATATAATTACATGTTCAACATAACATTATAATAAGCAAATAATTCCTAATATATCAACAGTATAAGATAATTGGATAGATTAAATATCTTATGAAGTTTCATAGATATAATTTACCGTTCGTTTAATTAACATTTCGTAACGTTAACTACCTGACTATCAAATTAATATGGGCAGTGCAATGCGATCATTTGAATTATGATCATTGCAGACTAAAACGCAATAAATTTATCAAAAATCTTTGAACGTCCTATTGAAGAGAATCACATATTGCATATTCGGGATACGTTCAAACTAATGATGTCCAGTCATTTCCGTCAGCTACGATAATAATTTCAACTATTAAACTATTTCATATACTACCGAATTTCCCGAATATAATTCTGGCAGAAACTAAATTTTAACGTGTTCAAAGTTCAGAAAACTTAGAAATATTGTATTCACAAAATTTTTGAAAATTTTCAACAAAACTCAAAAGTTTTCACTTTATAAAAAACTGCCGTAATAATTTATCAACCAATGATAATAATATTAACGCCGTAAACGCAAATAAGCCGTGACAAAGTGATCTTTCACTTTTTAAAGAAGCGTTTAAACGGCCCGAGGAGCTCGTCGAAAAGGGAAAATCAGATTCCTCCCTCCCGCTGTTATTACATGCGAGGAATGTTGAGGAAAGAGATTAAATGAAGAATGGAGAGAGAGAGGGAGAGAGAGCGAGAGAGAGAGAGAAATTACAGAGGATGCGGAGGACGAGAGAAGTTCTGGGGTTAAAGCGTCGAGGATGGAAAGAGAACGAGAGATTAATAAAACGCAAACGCTAAAAATAGACGCGTCCAGAGTAAACTGTAGAAAAGTGGTGAAAGAGACGGATCGAGAGTGAAAATCTTATAATCTCATTTTCAAAGGAATAATGCTCGAATGAGGAAAGCATGTAAAATTAGCATCTAGTATTTCTCGCAATAAAGTGACATTGCGAGGTCATCCAAAAATAATACGTAAGAATTAATATGACAATTGAATGAAAATTGTCACATCAGAATAACATCACGAATTACTAAACGGAGATGATCACTTCTCAAATTAAATAAGTGAATCATGGATACGAATATACTAAGTATATATTAGAACCCCCGAACGTCAAGTCAATCATTCCACTTACAAATAACGACATTTATATTATACTCAAACCAAATCTTCCCCCCGCTCGAAACCCAGCGACTCTCACACACCGCAGCTGCACCCGATTCTTCAATCATTCCCATCAACCACTCGTCCGAACCTAAAATTCCCTCAGCCAACTTTCAAGAGCTCCGTCAATAATCAATCGCCGCCCATAAAATCTATTTCCCGCGCCAACCCCCCGAAAAACGTGGAGAAAATCTCTCGGGCGCACTCGGCGCCTTCTCCGCGGATTAAAAGCAGCCGGACGACCACGACGACGAGCATAAAGAAGAAGAAGAAGAAGAAGCGAGAGGGAGCGCGTACGTGTGGCGCCCGAGACAAAGGGTCGAAATCGAAATGTAATTTGGCGCCCCAGCACACGAGGTTATCCTCCCATGTGAGAGGCGCGCTGCAACCGCATAGCCATTTCGGCATCTCTCTCTCTCTCTCTCTCTATATACGTCGGCGCGGTGTGTGCGGTCGGTGGCCCGCCGCTCGCTTTGTGCGTATAATTGAATTTACGTTCGGATAGTGCTGCTGACGCGCGCCGCCCGCGCTAGCGCTCATTGTCTCTCCTTCTCTCTCTCTCTCTCTCTCGCGTTCCTCCCTTGTCTCCTTTTACCTCCCTCTCCCGCCCTCTCTCGTCTTATACCTATATACAGAGGCACCGGGAGATAGCGACGAGTGAGCGAGAAAGAGAGGAATAGAGGGAACTGCTCTTTTGCCTCTTTTACGCTTCCTGCCATTTTCGCGGCGTCTCTCCTTTTTTCCTGCTGTTTGCGCGTCGCGCTCCAGCAGCAGCAGCCCCGCACACTCTTTCCCATCCGTTTTATTTGTTTTATTCGCCGCGGCCTTTACAGCTGCCGTTAACATCCAGCCCTGAGACTCTAAACACTTTCCTCGAGGGACGTCCGCGCGTGCGCTCGCGCCCCGTTGAGATAGCGCGCGGAATGCCGATACCTCTTTTCTAATTTACAGGGGGTGGGAGGAGGAAAGGGAAAAGGCTCGGAGCTTAATTGCGATTGTTGTTTCTTAAGAGATTTTCCGGGGGAAATAAATCGCCCGGAAAGCGACGGGGCAGAGGGAGGCGATCGATCTTGTCGGTTGTTTCTTCTTATCTCGTAAGATAGCGACGTTTTTACAGATAGCTTTCGCGCAGGTACGTGCAGCTGCAATGTTAGTGTTGAGAGGTACGGCGGTTTTGGTGGATCTCACCGGATATACATCAAGAAAAAAAAAGTAACAATTACTAATTCTCAATTACAGGTAACTGCATAATTATTAAAAATTATTTTTAATAACAGATTATTTTTTATGGTTAAATTATTAGTGTTGGTGAATGTGATCCTTTCATAACTGTACGAAGCTATGGCTAACTGCGGCAAGCTGTACCAAACTATGCCAAACTGTGCCAAACTGTACCAAACTGTACAAAACTGTGCCAAACTGTAAAAAATGTAGTTTCGTACAGCTTGGTACAGTTTGACACAGTTTAACACAGCTTCGCACAGTTTAGTCAAAAAATAATTTTCACTAGAGACAGTTTCTACGTTTACCGTTGTAAAGGGGAAAAATAATTGGGCTGCCAAGTTACTGCCTAGTGTTGCGTTTGCATTTTAAGAAAAATACGCGTTCAAAATGCTTATTCTAATCGTAATATTCATGGTAAATAATATGAATTCTTGGGATAAATGAAGATAGTAATGAAAGCTCTTGTTAAAATGATGTTTACTCTTAGAATAACTAAAATGTGTGAACCTACATAAAAGTACGCCAAAATCGCATAGAAAAGGCGAACTCTTTTGAGATTTAACGAGATACTAAATGATTGTTTATTTTTAAGTTAAAATGTTTTTGTTAAAAATAATAAAAAAAAGAAAATTAGATAGTTTTAGAGTTTCCTGCCAAATAAGTTTGAAATTAGAAAAAAAAAGTATTAATTTTTTTATTACTGCCATTGTATTTACTAAATGAAAAAAAGACCACCAATGAATTTATAGTATTTGTGTAGAATTTATAGATAAACGTGTATGAAACTAATACCACCAATTAGAGCTTCTCGAAATGTGAATTTATGTTTAAATCATGAAAGACTCAACATGAATTTATATCATTAGAGATTTCCACTGAGAGACTTTACGTATTACTATAAAAAAAATTGCATCTATATTATCTATTCATATTTTCCTGCAATTAGGAGGATTAAATTTATTTAAAATACACGCCTCGCCAAGACACTTTTAAAAGGGCATTTGCCGGTATCTTTCTTTTTCAACTTTCTATACTAAAATCCCACTTCTCCCTACTAATTTTTCCATAAACCAGGAGTCTTTTAATAAAGAAAAAAAGCAACCTCCTCCAGCCATAACACCAAAGACAATTTATTGAAATATCAACACGACCAACGGGTCAGCCAGTAACAAAACCAAATCTCTATATAATTCTCGCTCAAACCTCGTGCATTCCTCACGCGGACGCAAAAATGCCTGGGCTCGCGCGCGACAAAAGCAAAACACCTCACTCCGGCGCGAATACCTCTCGCACTGTACACCGAGTACAACGGTACTAATGTCATTCCGGAGCTCGTGCAGCGCATCTCTCTCTCCTCCTCCGCAAAGCCCACCCGCTCGCTCGCTCACGCCTGCCTGCACCCGGATCAATACCGTATTTATTCTCTCTCTCTCTCTCCTGCAGCTAGTGCCGCCACCGCATCATGCATATACACACGCAATTACGGGGAGACGGGGGTGTAGATTCTTAGGCGGTCGCTCTCGCGCGAACTGCACTCGCGGAAAAACTAATTATTTTTTTTTCAGCCCTCGCCGCCCCTTTCTTTCATTCGCTTTGTGGAGCGCGAGCGCTAGAGAAGATTTCCCTCTGTTTCTCGCGCCCGAGTCGTGCGCACGTGCTAATTAAGGCTGCACTCGTGACGAAGCCCGCGCGGGTTTTTTTCCCTCTCCCTCTCCAACAGATATATGTATATATAGGTACACACAGCTCTCAGTAGTAGTGGTATCGCCGTCGTAGTACTCGCTTACGAAAACACTTTGTCCCACCGGGAAAGATTTTTTCCCTTTCCCGCCCTCTCCTTCCTGCGTATAAGATTTTCCCCTAAATATCAAAGGGCTAACTAAATTAACAAGATTACAGAAATATATACGTGCGAGCTCGCGCCAAAGGTCTACTGTTCGCGTTCCCTCGACGTGTAAGGGAGAAGAGAGAGGAAAAAGCTGTGAAATTAAAGAGGAGCATGAAAAGCGAGACGCGCGCCAGCGAGAAGAAAAGAGAGCTGCAGCAGCAGCAGCAGCAGCAGCAGCATAGCTTCCGGAATCGAATGTACATAATGCCAGTGCGCAATTATCGTTAATTATGCCGGACGTCGCGCGCGGGCGTCGTCTTCGGCGGAGAGATCAAAGGTGACTCTCTCTCTCCCTCTCTCTTGCTCTCTCTCCTTCTCTGTACCGGGCGCTCTGTTATTCAATTACGGAATTCCATTGCCTTTGCAGGACCTATCTCTCTCTGCCTCTATCTCCTCTCCCTCTCACTCTCTCACTCTCTCTTCCTCTATAGTTCTCGCGAGACGGCAAAAGAAAACGAGCGTCCATTAGCCTTTGTCCCTTATACGCCAATTTTACACACTTCGCGCGGCGGTGGCGGCGCTATACTGCTACTGCTGTCCGTTCATTATTTACGATAACTCGGCTAATTTTGCCTTTTTCCGCGCTTATGAACGCCAAGCCGCGTACATTGAAAAATAGCCTTAAATAATCGTCCTATCGTGTTTTTTTTGCCGTACTCTTCTCTCTCTCTCTCTCTCTCTACCTCTCGCTCGGCGCACTCGATACCCCGGGCGTCGTAATTGCCAATTAAACGCGAATATCGCCGACTTTATACAGCGCGTGCCTCGATGATACTGCCAATTTATGCCCCAAATGCGCGCAGCGTGCGCTGTTTTATTGTTCCCTGCAGGTTGGGAAAATTGGCGAAACGGTTTAGGATCGTACATAGATACGCGCGTGTGTGCATATACGGGGTTATTACCTTTTGCCGCTGTCGCTGCTGTTGCTGTTGCTGCTGTTGCGGTCGTTGGTTTTTGGCGGAGGACAGCCGCTGTCGGTTGAACGCGCTCGCCGCGTCGCCGTACGAGCGCCGTCTGATGAGGGAGCGCTGCTGCGGAATGGTTTTCAAGTGGTTACGGGGCTGCGATTGCGTGATAAAAAGATTTGCGGCGAATCATGGGGACAAGGTGTAACTTTGATATCTAAACATAAATATTATACGATTTTTTTTGTTGCGCGACAGATGGCTTCGTTTTTTGGTCTTTTACGAATCGAGGAGCTATTCACCCCATGAAATCTACTCTTGGAAATACTTAGTATTGGCAGTTAAAAATTGCATGAAAGTTAATGTACATACTGAAAGCAAAATTTTATTGCGGTACATTAAAATTAAATTATTTTGCATTAAATTTCCATGTAAAGTAATTTAAATTTCATGTACCACAATAAAATGTTGCTTCTAGTTGTATATTAATTTTCATGTAATTTTTAACAGTGTAGGTAAATTTACAGAGTTTTTGTAAAAATTCCTACAATAATTGTTTTAGAATACTCAAAATTTAAGTTTTTGTTTCTTTAATTCATGTATTAATGAGAAACTAAAATAATAATGAACCACTTTAAAGGTAGAACAAATAATTTGTAAACTTAAATTTAATGATTTAATTCTGGTTTTCAAATTAGGTGACATTTTAGCGCGAGAACTCATGTAAGTTTTTCTAATGGGAATTACACCTACTCAATGATAAATTAAATAAGTGAATGAAACATAATTCATTTAAAGAAGTGATTGAAACTAGGCATTTCTTACATATAATACCATGAAATTTTTGCAAAAGCATAAATAAAGTGAATAAAACATATTAAATTACAATAAGAAAGATGGAAAACCAGAAACATAAGCTAATTCTCCGAAATCAATGTAAAACCTACATTAAATCTTCATCCTATCAAATATTAATTCTCTTAAAAAGATTATAGTGGCCTGCGGCAGTTATTATATCAACCGCGACATTCATCATCCCGTCGCATCAAACGAAAATGCGCATCTTTTATGTAACCCCATTACCATCACATTACATAACAAGTGCACAAATATACGAAACCCTACAGCACGTGTCCAATGCCCGAAACAAATCCTCCTTTTCATTTTTCCCAAAAGAATCATTGTTGCGCCAATTAAAACTTCACATGTAATTTCCGCGTGCGCATCAGACAACCGCGCCGCGACGATTAATCCACCTCTCTGTCCTCGTGTGTCCTCCAAGATATTAATTAAAGTGCATGCGCGGCCAGGCCGAGGGTCAAAATAATAATTATATATACGAGAACGCGGCTGCGCGCTTCATTAAAGCGACGAGTGGCGAAATTCTATTTACGTCGTGCGGAGACGCGCCCGCGATTTATCGTCCTGTCGCGACATATACACAGCATGTGTGTGTATATAGTGTGCCAGGGTTGTCCGACCCTAGGAAAAACGATCGCAAGGCTAATTAATATAAGCATTAAGTGTGGTGAGGGTAAAGTTTTTTGAATTTTTTTTATTTATTTAGTAGTAGCTGTGGTGGTAGAGTTTCGCAATATTTCTTGCGTATCTCATACAAATTGCCAAATATGGTGAATTTTTGG
>JAPYZO010000901.1:0-29316 GCA_030522905.1 Torymus flavipes | reverse complement strand
TATTTTGTTGTCACTTGAAAATTGACGTGCAAACAACGACACACGTCTATCCTACCGCTATATCGTAAATTGTCGCGCAGAAAAGAAACCCACCTCAACTCTCTTCTCCACATGTCAACAAAACCCCCACCATACCACTCATTTGCATTTTCATACGCTCGTGAATTATCAAAATTACACTTCTCTCCCTCTCTCTCTCTCTCTCTTCTTCTCTTCTACGAATCGCGACTGAATGGGATCTGAAAAGGGACGATGATGAGCCGCATCACGTGAACACCGCACTCGCACGCACGAGAGAGAGAGAGGAATCCGAGACGTGTATTTTCGGACCCACGGCGCGATTGTTTCGGCGATGATGGCCACCGCTACATGTATACGCTGTGGTTTTTTCTCGAGGGAGGAGTAGTGCAACGATATACACACGTATAGGTTTGTTTTGAAGAGCGTACAAGATGTAGAATAAAGTGGGGTTGGAACGCAGGTATGTAAGCAGGTGGAATTTCTGAGATGTATTTTTACACGCGAATATATATATATACACAACAAACAGCTCGACTTTCTTCGTTTCTCAATATTTTTGATCGTGTATATGTATAAGAAAATCGATCTGTTTTTCCCCACTATATCGCTGCACATAATATTATCACGACAAACGGTGACTAACAATATTATGTCTACTGTACCGCCTTGTTTTCACTCGAAACACAACAAAAAAAAAAGTTTAATGCTCTTATACCTGTTTACTTCCGGTCACCAAAAAACACGACGAATAATCTTCCTCTACGACGCAGAAAGAGGAAAATTATGGGATTGTGTATATATAACTCACGTCGGTATGGCGTCGTCGAGAATAGATTCGCGTGCAGCGCCAGACGTCGCCACCCCCCCGTCGACGAAAAATGAGACGCGCGCTATTATACGCACATCGCGCGACGGATAAAAGGTATTAGCGGTCATTGAAACGTATAAATAGCCGAAATCCACGAGTGTGTGTCGGAAATGTGAAGAATTAAGTATGTATACGCGGAGAGACACAAGTGCATGAGAGAGACGCTTAATTTAGTAGAAGTGGGTCACGAATTTTCAAGCGCGACGATGCGTTCTTTTTTTTTAATCTAGAGAGCTCTCTGCGAGTATGTATACTGGAGAGCCTGTAACGCGATCTTGACACGAAATAGCGTATTTTTTTTTCGTGTGTATATATAATAAAATGTGGTAGCGCGTTACGTTCTAAAACGGTATTATTTAAGAGACCGGGCGTGCAATATATATATAACAACCCGCGCGTCATTCGATTATAATTGCCTGGCGCACGCGGGGAGGAGGGAGGGTTTAAAATCGTAACGACTTTTCCTCTTTCGGTTTTCAAAGTAAACAAAAACACAAGCGGCGGCTGATTCATCTATATTAATCGTCCCGCCACTTTCTCTCTCTAAATATTATATCAACGATCACGTAAAAAACCACCACCGGGCGCCCTTTTGGTAAAAGTTCACCACCACCACCACATTGCGTCGCAGCAGTATATCTCTCGTTCTTATTCATGCTTATCGCGTGGTCCTGACGTCAGCGCATTTAGGAATGTGTGTAAGCGAGAGGAGGAGGCCATGATGCAGATAAGCGCACTTGCGCCAATAGTAGCTGTATTTACATTGCAGCGCGGCAGCGGGTTGTGTTACGAGGAGGAGGAGAGGAGAAAAGGAAGGCTAACTAACTAACTCGATGCCCGTGTTTACGGTCCGTTCTGCGAACCCGAGGCTGGATGTGTGCGGGTACGTGAGGTTTGATTGCTGATGGCATTATGGTGAGAGAGCGGGGTTGAGGATTGTGCTGAATGGTTCGGAGGGTTCTTTTTTCTTTGAGAATAGAGTTATCGAGATTAATATTTTTGCAATTGTTGATATTGCGAGAGTTCGAGGAACAGTCTTTTTCTACTGTTTTAACGGGATGTTATTGCAAACTTCATTGCAAAAGTCTATATGGATTCGTAATAAATAAAAATCAATATAGCTTTTTGGTACAGTATCGTAACTTAATATGAGGCTTTCGTCCAAAAGTAATCGATTGATATCGACAATACGCAATCCCCGTAACACCCAACCTAATCGGACCACACATCCTCCCGATCCCTCGAAAAAAGAAAAAGAAACACCCACCACCAACCTCACCCGCGCTTGAAAATAGCGGTCTCCGTCTATACACATACGCGGGGCTACTGGAATCCCTTCTCCTCGCTTTTTCTCTCTCCCACACACACACACATTCACTCGATGTATAGAGGGAGTAGGGAGCAACCTGTTGCTCGTTACGTAGCGGCCGGGCGGGCGCGCGACGTGACGTTGCTGCTGCTATCGCCGAGAGAGAGCTTTCTTTCGACGGGGGTTCGAAATTAACAGGTGCTGCGCGCGCGTGCGCACGCGGGTAAAAAAATATGTCGTTCTTGAAAGTACGAGGAGAGAGGGAGACGAGGTCGCTGGCCTATATACTTAATGCGCAGTTACCGATATATATACATTCGTGCGCGTGCGGCGCGTGGCACAACGAGGTTGTCGCGTAATTTTCGGCGCGGGTCGATGCGTGGTCGACGGTGGTTAGGACGGTTTTTCGGGGGCCGTTGGTGGGTGTGTTTGTATATATATATATACGCGTGCGGCGGAAGTATTATTTTAGGGGTTTGTTAGATTCTTTTAGCGATTGTGGTATGTGAGAGATGTAAATTATGTTGGAATGTTTTGCGGAAATTTGATATTTGGTTATATACCTAATTATATGGTTTTGAAGAAATTTTATTTTACCTGTTTATCGCAGTCGGAATCAAGAGACTGCTTAATTGAGTTTGTTTTTATATAAGTATAACGACTTTTTCCGAATAGATAGAATTTTTCTATGAAAATAAGCGTTCTACATTTTAGTAAACTCTCGCTGTAATTTTTACCGGACAATCCGGCAGTCAATTTTTTTACAACCGGGTTTACCAACCTGCCACAATATTTTTTAAGCAAAAATTTACGTATAAAGAACCCATAAGGAAATATCCACTATTCAAAGTTCAGCCAAACCACAGAACATTTAACCTATACTATTTCTTAAATACAACCTCATTTCACCTATACCCCTCCACAATCATCATCATCATCGGAAAACCCATCTCTCACCTATCTACCTGCGGCTGACCTTGTCCGCTACTACAGAGAGTAGAGTAGGTATTACAGTCGGCCGCGCCGCAGCTCCCGCCACGGGAGAGGCTGAAAAAGCGGCTATAGCCTGCCGCCGCCGCCGCCGCCGCTGCTCCTTTTCCTCTCCTCTCGCTCGAGAGAGAGAGAGAGAGGGGGGGCAGCAACGGCGCGGGATAAATGGCACGCGAGGTCATTGCCTCGCTCTCTCTCGCTCCCGCGCGCGCGCGGCCAAGAGAGAGATCGGATTCGATCAAATCGAATAAGTATAATAATTGGGGTTTGGGTGAGAGAACTGGGGAGAGGTTATTGTTTTCGTAATGTTGTTTTTAATAATAATAATAAGCGAGTGATGAAGAATATCACGTGCGAAGCGTTTAAAAATTATTACAAAGTCTAGTGCGAGGTTTAGAAGGTTGATATTGTCTAACCTATTACGTGATGATCGTATAGTCAGCTATATAATCGCGGCTCGCGAATACGTCGCACACCTCGTGCAAACTCAGCACTTTGTACTGTAGGTATATATGTGTCTCAAGAAAAAAAAAAAAAAAAAAAAAAAAAAAAAAAAAAAAAAAAAAAAAAAAAAAAAAAAAAAAAACGAGAGGATTTCGTTTCTTTTTTTTCACGATAAGGTCTATAATGTACGCGACGACGACGATGATCACGTGATATCTCCGGGGCTCGGCCTACCGTATAGCGCGAATAATTCTAACCTCATCATTTTTTTCTTTTCAAGAGTACGCAGTATAGAAGGAAAAGAATATAGAGAAAATTTAGCGCTGTATGTAATGTATACACGTAAAGGTGGAATGGAATTTGAATTTTCACCGTTATTCAACGAGAACGCTTAAGCGCTCGTGATGTAATGCTCGGTAACCCGCGCGCGCACTATACGAGCGTAACGAAAGATTTTTGTATAGATCTTTTATAGAGAAAATGATTAACGATATATTTTACTGAATGGCGTTGGATTTTATTCGCCTGTGCGAGAAGGAGGCTGATGCTGTCCCAAAAAGGCGAAGCCGCGGCGATGCTGTCTGCGATTGGCCGGTGTCTACATACACAAGGGCGCGAAATCGCAGCTTCATTCGAAATCTACATCGACAATTTTTTACCATTCGCATCATTACCATAACGTGTAATAATTCGCCATACAACCTGTAATCCCCTCGTCCACGATCAATCAAACCTAGAAAAAAAAGAACTCCCGTTCCTCCCATTTCCCACAACGATTTTTTTCTTCTCTCTATAGCATGCGTGCAAACTTCACGCGCGTGCGGAGAAAAGTCAAGGATATAGTTGCGTCACGAGAGAAGACGACGGTGCGTGTGTGTGTGTGCTGCACAGCGCAGTGTCACTCGATACTCGCGCTCAACTATTGAGTTTCCGTGAGCGCACGCGCGCGGTTAATTAAGCGGCCGGGAATTCGCGTGTTCGATTTCTTATTCTATCTCCCCTGAGGGAGGGACGCGATGGGTTTTCGGGGAAAAGAGAGAGAGTGGATTAATAAGGTGGGTAATGTATATATCGAGGTGCTGTGATTTTCCTAAATAAATCATTGTATATACGTAGAAGAAAGTGGCTTTGTAAAACACTTAGGGGACGCTTTTACGGGTCCCCTTGTAAACCCAACCATAAATAACTCTCCAAATCAATAATTCCTCTTCAAAACCTATATACGCGTGTGACTTGGAAAAATTCGAAAACCACTTCTCTCTCTCTCAGAGCTCACTGGCGGCGGCCTTGCGCTAACGAGCATCGCGCGCGCGGAAAATGCGGAACCGCACCGGAGATCCTTGACTCGCGGCCTTCGCGATTTCTCGCGTGTCACGGAAAAATCGCGAGCTAAGTTTCTATCGTTACGAGTTCTGCTGAGTCAGGGTCTCTCGTGGAAATTTCGGGGTTCCTCCCGTGTGTGAAAGATTTGTAGAATATTGTTCCGGCAAATTGCGAAACTCCGCTCTTCCGCGTCTAGAAATAAACCACGACACAAAGAAAAGCGAAACGGCGAATTAGTCGAAAAAGAATTGCGTTAAACGGGTATAGCCCTCGATACAAAGAAATATACACAGAATATAAAAGTGGCACGAGGTATAGAGTTACGCGGTTAAATAATCAAAAGTGCGAAGTAAGGGAAGAACGGAGAGCTGATTTAAAAGGATGGAGAGACGAAATTAAAGTGATGCGATTGATTGTACACCGAAAAACCCGAAGTTAGATTTACAGGTGAACTCACGTAGAGGAACATTTCACACATTTGAATACAGAAATGGAGCTTTAACCCACATTCATCGCATGCGAGCCGTATATACGTGTGCGTATACACACCTCAAGGAAAAAAAAGCATCAGCGCTTGAAACCCATTCATCAGCGAAGGTTCTAGGCCACCCTGCCGCCACCTCGCGCTTGCGCTCGCGCACGTGCGTCTATATACAATATTGAGTCATCGCCTCTCTCGCTATCCAAACATAAACAGACGCGCGCGCACCCTCCTCCTCCTCTACGCACGGAAAGTTCCACGGGTGAATTCCAATGCAAATTCGGCCTTGAAATCCGTCTTTCACTCCTCTCTCTCTCTCTCTCTCCCTCCAGAGATCAAAAAGTGAGAGGCGGCGGCGGCAGCGGCGACACGCGTTCGAAAAATCGTACGGTAAAGAGAGAAAGGAAGAGAGCAGCCGCGTAGCAGGCTGGCTCGAATTCCACCGAGAGAAATCGCCAATGGATTCGCGAGAGAGTAACGGCAAGCGCGGAGGCCGCCAAAACCGGTACGAGAGAGCGCAGCCGTAGTATGTATGAAGGGAGAGAGGCGGCAGCGTGTCGCTTCCGCGCCGCTTGCTAAGCACGAGTGTGTGATAGGGTTACCTGCGTGGCTAGCACGTGTAGGTATAGTGAGTTGTGAGGTGGAGTCCGGCTGCGATACTATATAGGCCGGGAATTTCGAGAGCTGGGGAATTTTCGGAGCACCAGCATGTTTTGGGATATACCGAGCGCGCAAGCGGGGAATTTATGCTAAAATAATGTAGGAGAATGTTTTGGGGAAATGCGTGTGGGTGTTGTAAATATGAAAAGCATCGTTGTGAGTCAGCGTTTAATGATAACACATGTGAATTTAGGTTTTTGGGAAATATTATATGGGTATACGATTTTCTTACGTTAAAGATATGCTTATATTTTTAACAATTAACTTGAGAATACGAAAATATTTAAAGAAAAACAGCAAAAAAGTATATAAACCGAAAACCCAACAAAAAAAAAAAAAAAACGGAGCAACAGCTCCATTCACGATGAATTTTCACCTCGCTTTTCTCTACGCTACATCACACACCTATTCTCTCACTCGGTAACACGCGATCGTCTCGCTCGCTAGAGCACTTTTATAATCGGAGGCTCGATCCGGCTATTTTCGAGGGCGCCGCGCGTATTCGTGGACGAGGAAGACTTTTAAATTTAACCCGAGGCTCGTCTATAAGCATTGCGAGATCCGCCACCACCACCAGCGTCGCTACGTCTCTTCTAAGACCCTTAATTAAAATCTCGCACGTATATTTTTATACACGACGAGCCTATTCTTTTTTATTAAATTCCTGAATAACGGAGCTGAAGATATATTTTTCTCTTTTATACATTATAACGTAAAATAAAGGGAGTTGAGTAGCGGCATCGACTTTCTCGATATTTACAATTACTTCATTACTCGCTCTCCCATCGCGTATACACACATACAGACACAGTTACATATATCGAAAATCGATAACTTTTTTACGTTCTATTTACGCTCGGCACGCGCGCGCTCGCTCGGACCAAAACAAAAACACTCGCAACGTGTATACACTACGCACATATATATATCTGGCGGAAAGAAAGCTTTCCTTATTTTAATAACGAAGCCCGTCATTTTATTTTCGCACGCGGCTCGCTCTCACACGTGCGTTTATTTATGCCCTCTATATTCCAGCACACACGCCATAAAACAGTATATATATCATAGTGCACACAGTAGAAGTAGTTTGTCGCATCAGGTATATATATATATATTATATATCCCTCTTTCCGGAGGGATTTCACGGGGTTTGGAACGAGCGCGCAGGTAGGACCCCCTCGGTTCTCGCTTTGGGCATGGCAATAAACGCCTCCGATGACTTTTATGACGGGCGTGTCGTCCTCTATGGAACAGTATATATAGGTAAACAGAGAGAAGACAGGCAGACGTGCGCGCGGTCAAGTGGCGTGAAAATTACTCTTGACTACCGCCGAGACAAGTCGTGTCCTGTTATGTGTATATACAGTAGTTACAGCTACACTCTCCGAGAGAACTACACACTACACGTGCGCGAGCAGCGCGTTGTTTACCTCGTGATGAGAGCCCCGGCGAGCGCGCGTAGTACTACACGTGTGCTGCACGCGGCTGCAGAAGAGGGAGAGCTACCGGTACCGCAGGCCAAACCGCACGTATATACTTATTATGTTATGCGCATTCTTTTGGGCCGCTGTATGTATGCGTGTTTAGAGGCTAATAGGGGGCCAATGACACCTTAAAAGTTATACGAGAAACAAGAAACACCTACCTTCCAACCGGCGCTGCTGTTGCTGTCCCCCTTGTCCTTGAAGTACGGCACGTTCTGCACCATCCACTCGTAGATCTGGGACAGCGTGAGTCTCTTGTCCGGCGCACTGGTGATCGCCTGTGTAATCAAATCGGCGTAACTGAGATTTCCCCAGGCGTTTCTCCGGCTGGAATTCTTCTTCACGGGCAGCAAGCCAGCGGCAACGGCAGCTTGGTTCAAGGACGTCTGCTGAGGCGGCGTTCCAGACTCGCCGGAGGCCTCCTTCGTGCCGTCGGGGAAGCTGTCGGGCCGAGGACAGGGCCACGTGTTGGAGCGAGCGCGCGTCTGAGGCTCGAAGCCACCGTCGAGCTCGAAACCCTGGGAGTTACCGCCGCCGAGCATAGACCCGCTTTCTGCGTAGTCCATCCTTGCTGCTGCTGGACACGCGCGCACTTTGGAGTTCCCGGGCGGTCTCTCCGTTATAGTAGTTTATTTCTTTTCGTTTACTATATTTTATATATCACACGGTCTATTATTACAGCTGTGTTGTAATAATAATATCGACGACGGCGGTGTTATTGCTGCTACAACAACGGCAACCCTCAACTCTCGCACTCTGCCATAATGTGACGCGCGCTGGCATCCACATATATGACGACGACGACGATGATGATAATAATATAATATCCACGCACAGACACTTTTGCGCGGGCGAGCTACTAGCACTGCGGCGCGCACGTGCTGTCCTTGATAAAACGTCGCGAGGAGCGCGCGCGAGAGGGAGAGACGAAAGAGAGGACAGAGATCACGTGTCACACCGCCGTCGCGCGCTATCACACGCACAGAAACGACGACGACGACGAAGCTGCTGCTGCTTGCCCTGCCTACCGCGCCGCGCAGATCTCTCGGAATTTTCCGCGCGCACGCGAGACTACGGCGAGACTGTTGCTGCTGCTGCGTAGGACAGACTACTGCTACTGCTGCACACTAACAACCGGCGTGCGAGAGAGCGAGACCGGAGACGAAGAAAGAGAGGAGAGAGAGAAAGAGAGACGGAGAGTGAGGAACATCAGCCGGCGAGGCAGCGCGGCGCGTACTGGCCTGCCTGCTGCGATGTCACGGAGAGAGCAAGCCAAGTGAGCTGCTGCTTCCCCCACTCCCTCTCTCTCTCTTTCCACGCGCGCACACCGTTCTCTGCGTAGCAGTAGTAGTGTGCGTTGTATATGCTGTTCTGTGTGAGGAAAGAGAGGAGGAGAGAAGTGCCGAGTGCCGACGGAGTGAGCCGACTGCGCAGACCCGTGACCTCAGGGAGGAGAGAGAGATACTGCTAATGAGAGAGGGGGGACTTGAGAGAGAAAGAGAGAGAGAGAGAGAGCTTTTGGTAGCGCGCGTGTAAGTATAAGGCGGCAGCGCGCGCTCTCGCAGGGTTTTATTTCGGCAGAGAGAGAGAGAGAGAGAGAGAGAAGAGATCTTTTTGGTGCGAAGCTCGTGCGGGGGGTTTGGAATGCGTGGCGCGGCGTGCGAGCTTTGCAGTGTGTGTATATAGGTATATGTGTGTGTGATATGATGATACGGTGTTCGATGTAATTAACGGGTCAATTTTGAATGGGGAAACGACGATATATACGGCGATGTATCGATTTTAGCAAAGGTGCGTGAATGGTGTATTTGCTCACGCCATTTGTTGATTAATTATTTTAATAAGTTATGATATAGTTGGGTGGCTGGAGTTTGGTCGACGCAGTTTCTCGTTTCGCAGTGTGGCTTTTGGGTTTGAGGCTGTTATGATGAGCTGAATTGTTTGTATAATATATAATGAAGTGATTATGCGAGGAAAGGTTATTTTTGGACTGTTGTGAGATAACCAAAATTTTGCATAATGCAATTTTCCCGTGTATTGTAACTCGTTCGTGAAATTCCAAAGTTCACTTTATTGTAGATATATTTCGATATTTTTAACCGTTATGAATTTTTAAGCACATTGTCGAGACGAAATTGTAATGACAATATAAACAATTGATTTATTCTATTTATTTGCTTTGGGCTCGATTTCCCGATTGATTTTATTAATAACCCACTCGGATTCCAAACTCCCTAATATAGTTTGATGACGAAAACCGAGGGAACTTTCTTTACAAAACCGTGAAAGAGACACACTTATTGACCTTATTTTCAGCAAATTCATTGGTTTTTGTAGTAAAGTACGATTGGCTGGTATTAATTTAAGTAAGTTTTCCTCGTGCCATAAACTATATTTCACAATTATTTTTATCAAAACGATTATGTGAAATTTCGCAAGCTATAAAAACACAAATAAAATAAATATAATGTATATATATACATAGTTTGGAACATTAAACTGTTTAATGTCATCGAGCCTCGGCATCCGTATTTTTCCACAATGTTTTTCAGAGATGAACCAGCTTTGTAATAAAATTCAAACAATATTGAATAAGACGTAAGTATTTATATAGTTTAAAAAATGTATTTATACATGAGTCATACAATTTAATGATATTTTTGAAACATAAATTGAGAACCGCTTGAAGAGAAACGGTCATTTAGATCGTATTTTTATTAGATTACTATCTTCGGAATTGAACGTAATAAGAACTGCGTATAAGTACCGACCAGATTTTCTACTTTACCGACCGCGAGGTAAGATGTTGACAGTTGAAAATACAGTTAAAAACTTGTAATAACAGTATTTAATAATCTTTATATCGTTTTTCAACACCTACGACATTATTATTTTCTAAGATTATTACAATTTATTTAAATTGCACTTACTTATGACACAAATATTAATTTCATTTCATTTAACAATGTGAAAAATTGTTTGCACAAAAGTTAGCAATTTTGTTGTACTATTTTCAAATGTTAATTTTTACACTTAATCAATGTTTTTCAATTATTATTGTTTGTTTATAAAAAATTACTCCATATACGTAAATTTTCGTTTAAAACCATTTTTATTATATTAATAATTATATAAATGAGAAACACTATCTCTAGTGAATACAAAAACTTAATTCAAGTTGAAAAAGCGACAGTAATGAGATGATCGTTTCCATAAAACATCAGATTTGTTCATCATTATTCTCTTTCTTCCTTATTTTTTTTTTCTTATACAAAAATTCATGGGCAACATTAAATTCTTATTATTTAAAAAATGGTCTCTGGCGTTCTATTGTTGTGTCCTTCCATTAAATTACGATTTGCATTCATTTTGCGCTCACTCACTCTGACAGTTCAGCAAAAACCGTATGACAAAATGTTACGCAAATCTTCTCTTTCTCACGTGTATGCGGATGCGTGTGTGTATGTTCTTTTATAGAAAAAAAAATGCGTGTTTTTTTTGTTTAAAGCGAACGATTTTGTTTTACATGGGCCTGCCCATGCCACGCCCGGGCATCTGGGGCGCATCGCCACCACCACTCTTCGGACTCTTGATCGTCTCGTCGACGGAGAGAATGAGGCAAGCGGCCTCGCAGGCGGCGGTCAGGGCGTTGATCTTGACGACAGCCGGCTCCCAGACGCAGCTTTCCAAGTTGTCGGCAATATCCTCGTTGTTAATGTCCACGCCGTACCAGCACTTGCCTGAGTGGTGCTTCTGGCGCAGCTTGTTCAGGATGTTGGTGGCATCGAAACCAGCATTGTCGCACAGTTGCCTGGAATGTAGACAAATTTAATATGAAATTTACAGGATTATTTATTGATATTATAAAGATCCCATTCAATTTAATGTTTAGATTTCAAAATATAACATAAAGTGGACTAAAATAACTTTAAAAATCGTCATATTACATATAATATTTATGAACGTAAATAAAAGACAGTAACAACAGTTCTATGCAGTCCCAGATATTCTTACAATACTTTTTGAATTTATTTAAATACCGCTCTTTTTTCTAAAAGTGATCAAACAACATGTTACCTTGGGATAATTTCTAAAGCTTTAGCGATAGCACCGATGATAAGCTGCTCTTTGCCAGCAATGGTACGCGAGTAATCCCTCAGAGTCCTAGACAGTTCCATTTCGATAGCGCCACCACCAGCTACAACAGCGTCATTCTTCATCATACGTCTAACAATCATAATAGCGTCGTGGAGCGAGCGCTCTGTCTCCTCCAGGAACTGATCGGCTCCACCTCTCAGAATGAACGTGCAGGTCTTTGCGTTGGGACAACCAGCGAAGAAGTTGAACCGTTCGCCTCCAATTTGCTTCTCCTCGAACTTTTCGCAGTGGCCGAGTACACTGTCGCTGATGTCATTGGCAGTCGTGATCACGGCACCGCCACAAGCCTTCATCGTGCGCTTGAGGTCTTCGTCGACAACGCGACCAGCGCAGAACATGTCACGGTCGGCAAAGTACTGCGTGGCGACGTCACCGATTGGCAGTTTGGAGAGGACAACGTTGGCACCGCTTTTGTGAATCTTCTCGAGCTTGTCGTACAGGATCTGCCACTCGGCGTCGACGACCTTCTGGTACTCGGCAACGTTGTCCACGCGAATCTCTGCGTTGTCGCGCTCGGCTTTGAGCTCCAGCTCGATATTCAGGAGAGCAATTTTGCAGGGATTGTAGGTTTTGGGCTGCATCTCGAAACCGGCGTAGGAGAAGGTTTTTTTGAAGGCTACACCTGCTACGAGCTCGGAGTCTTCCAGAGCTCCACCAGCAACCTATAATACATATATTTTAGCGTTTTCGTTTTTTCCAAGTCTGTATAAAATATAATATTTTAAAATTGAACTATCTATTCTCACCTTTTTGATACCAATCATGTTAAGAGGTAAAAGTTCATCCAACATCAGAACAGCATCAATAACCATTTTACTGAAGAACTTTTTCTGCTGGTGAATGAGCTTTGAGTTCAAAGCTGTGGACGCACATTCTTCCAATGTGTTTCGAGTTTTTTGTGGGTTTGATTTGTCAATTTTGATGCTCAGCTCGTTAATTTTATCTATTGCCAACTTAATTGCTGCTCTGCAAGACTTAATAATGATGCGAGAGTGAACTCCTTCTTCAATGAAAGGCTTTACTTGTTTCAAAAATTCAGCAGTGAGTAAAACTACACTGGTGGTACCATCGCCAATCTAGAATACATATAAAAAATTACATTAATATTGTCTATTTGAACAATTTTACTTATAAAAGAGTAATGCAAAAATATTGTAGTAACTTTATGAGACATTTTTGAGGCTTTTAAAAAATGACAGTCTAGTAGTTACTTATGATATTCTCAGATTCTATATAACATTTGTTGTACTTCAACAGATATCAGAATAATCTTAATAATGAACCGAGATATGAATGAGATAGACAAGAATATGTTTATTTTACCTCAGCATCCTGTGATTTGGCAATGTCAACCAGAGTTTTGGCTGCTGGATGAATAACGTCCAAAAGTTTCAGAATCGTGGCACCGTCATTTGAAATTGTACCTTTGCCATTGTTATCTACAATAAGTTTGTCCATACCACGAGGACCCAGCGTGGTACGGACAGCATCAGCGACAGACTGGCATGCATTTATGTTTGAGATCAGCTGAGGTTTGCCTTGAGACGAGTCTGTCCCTTCTTTGAGGAGGATAATTTGCGGTTGCTGAAAGAACAACGATCATTTGTAAGTTACACTGCTATTTATTAAGTTTCTCGAAGCAATTCCATTTTACTCTTTCTCCCAAGAACTTTTACAGACTTTTCATTCACTCTTCATTTATACCTATAATATAAACAAAAAACCTTGAATAAACAATAGTTTTTCACTTAAATATCCAATTTGCTCCAAAACAAACAGACAACATGCTAAATAAAATCCATCTCACCCGCCCCCAAAACCCCCATTTTTATTTTACAAAATGACACCACGACGGTGATCAGCGAAGCATGGAAAGCTCGTGTGTGAGCCCGCTACATCGTTCACTTACAAGTTCATATCCTTATAAGGTTAGGAAGATGCGAGCCTCGCCGTCAACATCTCCAACCGCATGTACCCACTCGAAACCACCCCTATTTCTCGCTCCATAATAAAACAACCCAAAATCGACATCTTGAAGACAATCTACAGCACCGAATCACCAGGTCGGCACGTTTAAATCGACCGGCACGAGTGTACAGTGAATCACGAACCCTCGTCATCTTCAGTGCACGAGTCGTCACGCGCTGCACAAACAACCGCGCCAAACAACTCGCGAGCTCACTGCTCCACTTACCATTTTGGAGGAACGACGACGTTGAGGACGTTCGATAATCAGTGAAGGCTTGACAGTCGTGCGTGGCCCGGGGGATGAGGATCACACGAAATTATATACTTATCACACAAGGCAAAAAAGGCTCGCTCGGCTCTCCTCTGTTAATTCTGCACCGTGCGCTCACACGCGGTCGGCTGCCGCTGGGAGTCGCTGTCATCGGCGCTGCTCCGATGTAGAGTCAAGTTGTTCAGAGTTGTGGCAACTACGCTGTTAGAATGGGTGGTACTGTGGGTGAAAGAATATAGCTGAGGGCGAGAGTTGGGCGATGTGGGTATGGGTGAGCGGAAACCAAGGAGGACCGGATGCTGACGTTTTCACGTGGGGCGACCGGTCGTCGGTTTGAAATCGGTGTTGGATTTGAAAAGGATTGAATGGATATGAGATAAATAAGACTTTTTATTTGTACGCAATTCGCGTAATTAGTTAAACTAATATGTAAATGTTTCTAAACATTTTTCTCTGATATTGAATTATCGATGTACACATGGATTAAATATAATATGCTATTAAATCTTGCAATAGACTAATGGAAAGGCAATAAAATTGAAAATGGATTTTTTTTTGTAATATAAGATAGAATAAATATGTGTTCATGGCATTTATTTATTTATTTATTTATTTATTTATATTCGAAGGGGCCAAAAAAACCTTATTCATATACAACAAGTGCGTCAATATTAATAGAAAATACATTATATTATATAAAATTATTATAAAGTAAGAGGCAATAAAAATAAATAAATAAAATTTGTAATATTCAATAAAATAAGTTTAATATAAACTTTAATTCAACAGCAAACTCTCGGACAGATTTGTAAAAACAAGATAAAATTGCCTAAGTCTTTTCCAGTTGAAGCTTAAAATGTTAATCAACATAAAATATCTATAATATAAGAAAATATAAAGTTATGGATAGAGATGTCTATTTTTGCCACCAGGAAGTTCAACACATAAGCATGCATTGAACCGTGTAGTTGAAGTGGATGTCGAGTATAGCAAGACATTGATTTATGATTCATTTTATCTCAACTGCATAATATATCTTAAGGAGGTCAAGATTTTTCTGCGGTTCGGACGTTAACATCCGTAAACTTCAATTGACTTCGTTCTGTTACATTATTATTTTTTTTAACAGGTAAAAGTAATTACATAAAATTAAAGTAAAAGCATTCACACCGTCGAAACTAACTTTAAACATCTTATTTATCCGACTGTGCGTTATACCTTTTTTCATATAAAAAGAAAACATTATATTTTTCACGAAACGCTTTCGAAAAAACTTTAACCTTTTAGAAATGATCGAATCCTAATCATTTTTCCTTGAAAAATGAAAGGCAATAAAATTTCTTATTACCACATATAAATTATGCTGAAATTTCGATCGTGCCTAAATTGAGCGAGGACCGATTTTTCCAGAAGTCGCCGCAGCGAATGGCACGCGCACTTAAGCTCCCGATCGCGTGTAAAAGCAATTAAAACGCGCCTCGCGACTTTCACGTCATTTTCGTGCGAGCTATCTGCATACAAACGACAGTCAATGCGAGCACGCGCTATATTATACCTGTATACTTGTATTGCATCTCCCCAGTCGCTGCTTAAAATTAAAATTAAAACAAACTGACGTGAGATGTCGTAACACGGATATATACCCACAAATATATAATTACGCTACTTTCGTTCGAAAGAGAGAAAGAAGCTGTGCAAGTGCTCCGGAACAAAATTCGAAACTCCGAAAGTCATTCCGGAGCAGTTAGTCGAGCAGTATACTTCTCACACTTTCATTGTCAATACGGATTTGCGTTGTACTCATCCTTAGGAATTCTCTCAGGACACATACACACACACGTACGTACACGCGTGGGCGTGCGGTATATATTAGCTCTCGCTCGCTAGCGCAAAAAGGCAAGAAGCACAACAAAAAACGGCGCGCGGCGGGGCGATGACGTAAACGTAGGTCGCTCTGCGCATGCGCGCGCTCTCACACACATCCTAACCCGCGCACATATGCGAGAATAGATATATGCCTACAAAACGCCATCTTTTCGTCTGCGCAGCGCGCAGCATATATCCGCCGTGTTTTTTATAGCGTCTGCCATTTTGGGGCCTCCACACACGCGCGCGCGCGCGCTCTTGTAAACAGAGAGCGAGATTAAATCCTAATTACGCAGGATTTTCGCGACTCCGTTCGATGCCGTGTGATTAGACCGCGAGACAGGTGTGTTTACGCGGCTGAGCTGCCGCTGTCGTCGACAAAGAGACGAAGGAGAGGAGGCGTTTCTCTCGTCCTCGTCGCGGTGTGCGCGAATCGCGTTTTTTTTCGCTGCGTCTGAGTCACTTTATCTCGCACGGCCGTCGCGCTCTCTAACTTCCTGGTGCTGCTGCCGCTTCGCATACATACACACACGCATATACCTATATCCGATCGTGCCTCTGTGCCTGAGCCAAGGTCTCGCATGCGCGTGATCGGTGCGCGCGCAGTGTATGTGCGCGGCGTACGTACCCTGTCTCAGTGTGAGCGAGTATCTGTTCTGTTCTCTGTCCTCCTTCGGAGAGATTAAGAGAGAGAGAGAGAGAAACCTGAGAAACCGTACGTAAGTACGCGCGCGCGCACCTGCACGGCGCTCGATAAGCAGTGTAGGTAAGGTACACCTACCGACGAACCGTCTCGTAACAGGTACTCGAAAGTATCAGCCTGCTGTCGGGTCCCTACTTGTGTTTTCCTGTATCATCTCTCTGGCTGTGCGGAGAATGAGACTGACGACGTGAGCTGGTGTCTCTCGGAGTGCGCAGTGCTGTGGAGGAGGAGGCTGCGGCAATATATCCGCCTCTGCTGCGGAGTAAAAGTGCGCCGTGTGCCTGCAATAATTTAAGTGTAGAGTTAAACCCCCAAAGCACAGCCTCAAGATGATGGAAATCGACCCCCCGCCGCAATTCAACACCAAGGATGATGAGATTCAGTACTGGATGGACCTGGCCAACCAGCTGCATCAGAGGTGAGTAAAGTAGGAGGTAGTGCCTGCTGGCGATACTGATGCTGTTGTGTTGCCAAGTATTATACAATGTTGTTTGGTGGGAGGGTAGGAAGGAGGATGTGGAACGTGAGCTGGAAGAGTTTCAGGAGAACTCACAGATGCTAGAGAAGGAATTGGAGGCTTCGCTAGAACAGGCTGAAAAGACAAATCGCGAGCTGAGGCAGAGGAATGCTAGACTGGCTTCAGAGATCGAGCAGTTGAGGAGTCGGCTGGATCAGCAGAGTGTGGACTGTTCCATGTTTCAGTCTCGGGGGCAGGAGCTTCAGATTCAGAATGAACAGTTACTCAAATATGTGAGAGAATTGGAACAAAAGAATGACGATCTGGAACGTGCTCATAGGTAGGTTTCTTCTTGCCTTGATTGCTTATTGATTTTGGACATTTTCTTATGCTTATGTATTTTGAATGTAGGGTCAGCAAAGTTACAGAGGAAGAAATGGAAGCCAAATTCAATGTAGCTCTAGAGAAGACTGCTCTATTAGAGTCAGAATTAGATGAAAAGGAAACTTTGAGGACTACAGTTCAACGATTGAAGGATGAGATCAGAGGTAAATATTATATTTACATAAAAAACTGGTATAGTTGATTCCTTGGTTACACTAAAATGTGCAATAACTATTTTAGATTTGAAACAAGAACTTCAAGTTCTTGCACGACAACACACCGATAATGACAAGTCTGCTGCGGTTGACAGAGTTTGCAATCATGTAGATAGTAACAAACTGCAAGCTGAATTAGATAGTCACACACCTCCTACTAGTCCCATGAATACAACAACTCCACTGAAAAGTAAGATGCGTAGTGCCTTACATAAAACAAAATTATTTTTTGTTCGATCTAAAAAGAAAAGCAAAGATTCTTCAAATTTACCTTCTGCAGTGAAAGCTAATTCTTCAGCTTTGCCAATAATTACAATTACTAATTAGATTTTCTCGTAAGAAATACAATGTTTATTCTTATTTTAAACAGGCACAATATTTTTGCTTTCTTTACAATTTTTAGGTTATATTATTTATAAAGCTTAACTTTGATAAGGTGTATTTATATCTTGTATCTAATTTATTTATAGTGTTCTAATAAAGAAATTCTAAATATTTTTTTTTTTTTTCAAATTATTTTACTTACATTACAAATCTTATTTGCATGTTTATTTTATTTGTGTATTTGTGGTTTATAGTAATCTGTATCTATTTTTGTCTGTGTTTAGTTGGCAATGGAGTAGGGGGTGTTATTGGTAATAATATCAACAATAATGTCAATGCACCACCACTGGCGCCATGTACCCGAATACTTGCTATGAACATGATTGGTGATTTGATGAGAAAAGTTGGGGTAAGTACAAAATTAAGTTGTTTTATTCATACAGTGCACCTATAGTGTTTTCCTCCACCATACGTAGTTGTTGCATGCAATCGATTGAGCTTGTAGCACGGCTTTATTTTACCAAATTGTTGTGGTGTTAGATTTTACAAAAAAATGTCATGAACTATACTTAATATTGTACATCATACAATATTTTTCTCTTGAACAAGTAGATACATTTTAGTATTCACACGCTCAAACATCCCACGGTAAAAATGTATATTGTAGCTTGGTGTATTGCTAGCTTGACAGATGGGTCTGCATGGACTGTAGGAAGGTGAAGTGTTCTTGTCCTGGTGGAAAAAAAAGCATTTCTTCCACAACCACAAAACCACCGCCAGTTCAAGTAGACAATCCAAATCAATGTATCAGACAGCAACCTAGACCAACCAAATTATGACACAGAGATTGATGCTCTTAATATATGTATTTACATCTTTTTCCACAAAACAGGTTTTGATTTTGTTTTTTTTCTTAAGTTTGCATGCTTTTTCTGTGCCTATGTTATATCTTAATACACTCTTTCTTACTACTTGTTTTCCTTACACTCATTTATTTTTACACTCTTAATTTTTAAACACATTTACCAAAACTGATTTCTATCCTATGCTGGTCATTTGTAAATTTGCTACTGCCCAATTCATTGCAAAATATGTTCAAAGTCATTAATGTACATTTTTATAATACAGGCTTTGGAGAATAAATTGAATACATGCCGAAATGCATCCTCCAGAGAAGATCAAACTGTACGAGATCTCTACAGGTAACAATAACTAAATTAATCAGCAAAACAGTTTTTTTGCTGCTGTAGTTTTCCTTTACTGTGTGATTCTACAAAAGAAGGATCATGTACCTGCTGTCCATCGAAAGCAGATGCTTAATTATTAAGTAACAATGCTAATTTGTTGATATTCACAATGAATTTTAATATTCAAATGGTGGTTGTGAAAAAAGTTTTAAAAAAGGTCTTTAAGGTACATGATACTCATAGAATTAGCCCATGTACACATTTGTAATATTTGTAATAGATGTATTTGAATTATTTAAAGATCTTTTGTCACTAAATGTGCTTTTAGACTTTTGACTGTAATATAGTATAATTTAAATATGTAAAAATGACTTTGGTGCCTGTATGCCAATTTTTAAATTTATGTGTAATTTAAAAAATTATGCGACTTGCTTTAAGCATGAGTTTTTAACTACTGACACAGTATATAAATATTATTACTTTTATATTTTAATTTCAATTCACTGCCACATTTTATGCATTTTTCACAAATATAATTGATTTTAAATATTAAATTGTTCAGAGTTGTTTAATATTTCTACAAAGATTACAATTTCCGGAAACATTTATGTCTCTGCTAAAATTAAGGTAAAAAAAGAAAATTAACAGACATATATTAAGGTTCAGAAGAATACTCATTAATAATGATATTATTATGTACTTTTCTTTATTTGTAAACTAAAAAAAAAATAGTGTACTATTTTTAAACACTGCTTTAATGAACCATTGAAATTTTAGTAGGGATATAATCATTCAAAAATTATTTTGCTCATAATAAACAAATTAATTAATGAAAATGGTGATGTCAATTTTGAATAAAGTTCTAAAAGTTACAAGTGGCAAATCTGCAGTTCAAATACTTGATATACGTATTATTAAAAGTTATGTAAAACATTTAGTGTTTATAAAAGCTTTTATTTTAAGTTATTGTTCATGTTGCGAGGTAACAAGTTCTATGAATGCAATATTTAGGCTAACTTTAATATAAAACGAAATATTGCAAATGACTTCATTTAAAATACTATGTTAAAAATTCTAGAAATATAATAATGTTATTTATGAATATTTTTCATAATTTTCTTTGTATAATTAATTTTCCTTCTTTAAGTTTAAATAATTATATTTAAAAATTATACTAAAACAAATTCAAACCAAAATGGTTTAACACTAGCATTTATATTACTTGTTGCCATATAATAAATGTAACATTACGAACAATTGTATATTTTCATTGATGAAGTATCACTGCTGTTAATCAATTATTTTGCTTTGTTTAATTATGACTTTTATAATTTTGTAAATATGCAAAGTTTATTTTCTGTAATATAGTTGTATCTAAAAATTTTTGTACATCAAATTGAACAAAACTATGTATTATACAATTGAAAATGAAAGCTGGTTAAAAAATTGTAGCACCACTCTCTTGTATTTATTATTTTGTAATATGATTCTCGTTAATTTATTGTACCAGTTTTTTAACCAGGTTGTCGAAAACGGTGATTAAGTAATTGTAAACATAGTTTTAACCGTCTGTACAAGCATAGATAGAAGTTTCAAACCTGTATGTTTGCATGCTGTAGTGTCCTTCAGTGCTGAAGATTCCACAAGTTGTCTTCATCGATGTGCACACATATTGTCTCTCTTTGTTTCTTGATGTGTCGTGTTTTTTTTAAACTATAGGACTAGAAGACAGCCGCGAGCACTTACCGCGGCGGTGGGAAACAACAACCACATTCGCTATTAAGTACGCAACTTTCGGCAAACTCTGCATCTTCGTAGAAGACAAAAAACTATATTTTTATTCATACCCTTGCGTAAGAAGAAAGATGTCGATTGTTGTATAATTTTTTGTAAAAAAAAAGAATATTTTTTAAAAAGAACCGTAGGGATTTTTCAGCTTCGAAATTGCTATGCAAGATACATGGCAATATATTCTTAATTTCGGAAAATTCTTAATTTCCACCAACTATTATTTAGGGATTTTTTAAAGCCATTAAACGAATCAACGACCTTTAAATTATGTACTGATATAAGACTAATTTAAAATTTTTTTTTATAAGACTTCATACTTTATTTTACAAATCTATTATAATTTAATTTTGATGTTAATATTTTATGCTGCTAATATCAGAAACCTATAATAATAAAATGCAAAAAAATTTTTCAGCTTCATTGTAGTTCTGATGATATAACTAAACAGTACTAGAACTTTCTCATTATAAGGTGACAATTTTATATACCAATAATTCAGCCTACTTATCAATAAGCAAAAAATAATTATCTTATCCGCAAATTACAGAAAAATGTAGACTACCTTGATGACTAGAATTTTTGTAAATAATCAAAACGCATTATTATTTATATCGTGAATTTAAAGAAATGTAAAATATAACGAATTGTAATTCTTTTTAATGTTGTAGATATTTATAGAAATGTTCAATAAAAACTTTGTTTCTACAAAAGAAACAAAAATGCAATAACAGTTATGCCTTTGTTAATTTCCTTACCCTTATCACGTATTTTATTCCTACTCAAGAAAAATTATGAAATAAAAATAATACTGTTGCTTCCAATAATTAATGAAAAGATAAATATTTTTTTGGACTATGTTATCTATTTAATTTTGTGTCATTAAATTTAACAATATATAATGGTAAAGGTGAGTAGGTAAATGAGAACATCATAATTGACTTTAAATTGTTTATTTATGAAACGCGGTTTTGTCACATAAGGAACATTGAATCAATTGTCAAAGTTCATATATGTAATTCCGTACACTCTAAAATTGTTTTGTGTCAAATTACGCTATAAAAAAAGAGCTCTTATTCTCTAAGAACACGCCGTTTTTTCCATGTGTGTGTATATATATTCATGTATATGGTAATGTGCACATACATGCTTGTATATATATACATATAAAATAATCATACTCATTTCAAGGATGATAGTTATACAGGATGATGATCAGAGATTATTAAAATTAATTGAGTTTTTTCGGTAAAACAATAGAACTATTTTATAATACTAAGAAATGTGTTTTACAACTGATTCGATCACAAGTATCTACATACAATAAAAATTTCTAACTTTGTTTTGGAAGAGTTGTCAGTATCATGAAACAAATATACGATCTTTTGACATTAATACTATACTGAAAACTAAAAATTTTAGATTACTATTTTGAATTTGTGTTTTGAAAAGAATAACTGTATAATAACTTTATAATTTGAAAAAGCTTGATCTCTCTATGTATCTAAGGTAAATGGTGTAATGTACTAATGTTTCATGCCAATGGTGATAATACACGCAACACAATAAGTTGGATCGGAACGAATGTATACTTCCATCCATTATTATTACAAATAGTAATATCAAGATCAATCTATCGATAATAGTAATAGTAGTAAATGTTATGCGGGCGTCGAGTAGCACTCCTTAAGCGCGCTCGCCACGGATTCGCCGGGCCAGCTGGATGTCTTTCGGCATAATGGTCACTCTCTTGGCGTGGATGGCGCACAAGTTCGTATCTTCAAAGAGACCGACCAAGTAAGCTTCAGAAGCTTCCTGAAGGGCGCCGATGGCTGCGCTTTGGAAACGTAGATCGGTTTTGAAATCCTGCGCGATTTCACGAACCAGACGCTGGAAGGGCAATTTCCTGATCAGCAATTCCGTGGATTTCTGGTATCTTCTGATTTCACGGAGAGCGACGGTACCGGGCCTGAAAAATTGGAATTCAATCGTAAATGGTTTGTATTTTCAATACTCGAGCGTTGCGACACACTCTATACGTTGCTCAATTATCGCATATCACAATTATAAATGTGCAAAGCTCGTTTATTAATCATTTCTCATGTTTTATTATAAATAAACAGTTAATTTACTATTCATCGTTCGCGAATCAACTAATTACTCCAATGTTTCTATTCATTAAATTCACGAGTCAACCCAAACTCGCATGCAAATCAGCAAATCGCGTCTGATCAGCATAAAGCTAACCTACCAACGCAAACTAGGTTAGTGCATCATCATCATTCATCTCACGCACACATGCACGCACTCATATACGTACATACTCCGAAAACCCACGGAACCAGTCGATTCTCCAAAATCCCAAACGCGCGCTCCCTGCCCACTTCCCAGTGAAAAATTACGACGCTTTTCTAGAACGACGCCGTGCCCGAGCGACGCTAGCCCATTTTCCCCTCCAATCGTAAATCAGCACAGGCTTTTCCCTCTCGCTCGCTGCATGCGTGTACTAACCTGTAACGATGAGGCTTCTTGACACCACCGGTGGACGGTGCGCTCTTGCGGGCGGCTTTCGTCGCCAGCTGCTTCCTGGGCGCTTTTCCTCCCGTCGACTTACGCGCTGTCTGCTTAGTACGAGCCATTTTGTCGTAGCTGCTACTGCTGCTGTTCTCTCTTCAGAATTAAACTGAAAGGAAAATCCAGTTACACGCACTGTTAGAGCTGCTGTTCTAACTACAAGAAAAGAGGTGTGCACACTACGAAAGTAGACGAACGACTGACTCTGACAGACCGCGTCTGCCGCACGAGACGCAACAGACAGACGGAATCAACAGCTCCCCACCACTATACGCCCCCCACTTCTCGCGCCTGCGCTATGGACTTTCCAAGTTTCCAACGCACAGCCGAGCGAGCGCACGAGCGAGAGAGTGGGAGAAGAAAAAAGCCACGCGCGCGAGCGCTCTCTCTCTCTCTCGTTCGCTCTACTCACTACTGGCGCGCGCGAGGAAAACGCAATCTCCCTCGTCCTTCGCTCCCGCGCCCCGAAGGAGGCCCCCGCGACGGGGGTCGCTCTCTTATGGACCCTTGCACCCTAAGCCCTTCACCCAACCCTTAGTATTCATCATCGGGGACCATGTCAAACGATTTTTTCACGTGTACATCGAGGACGATCACGAGGGCGCGCGAAAAATCCACGTGCGGTGTGTGTTATATTCGACACCGCCGCCGTCGCTGCTGCTGCCGCTCACAAACGTCAATTACACACAAAATGGAGTCGCGCGCTTGCGAGAGAGGCGGGCGGCAGCGGCGGTGCATCTGAGGAAACCCACGCTTATCTTCGCCTCCTGCACCTCCAGCACCCTGGAACCAGCTAGAATCATCGGCAAATAGCGCGAACTCGCGAATTTTTCCCGATTTTCGCGATTTTTTGACACTTCGACGACACCTACCTGCACACTCCGAGGGTGGAGAGGGGGGAAAGTGGTGATCCGTAGTGTTATAGTCGCGCGGACGTCTCTCCTTGTACTTGGATGGCAGTGGACTGTGAGTGTGAGTGTGCACGACGCTCTCCTCACCCGCGCGCGCGAGAGAGAGAGAGAGCGAGCGCGCGCACTCTCTCTCCCCCCTAGGAAATTAAATAGCGCGAGAGAGACCAATCCCGTCTCGCGAACGCGGACGGTCGTCGGGGCATCCGGCGGGCGGCCGACTTTCCACGACGCGAGAAACGGAGAGAGAGAAAGAGTTTCCTTATCGCGGGGTATAAAGCGCGCGGGGGCGTCAGGTATACATATATGTGTGTGTATAAGGTAGTAGATATATCTCGACGACAGCACGCACGGCTTCTGAGAAAAGCGAGGGAAGCGGTGCGCGCGGGTTTTCCCGCCGCTGCGCACGCGTATTACTCCTATACAAAGCGGTTTTCCGAGAGAGAGAACGACGTACATGTCGCGTCGCTCCTAATTGCGACGTTTTTTTTCGCGCGGCGGGGGCTCAGCAACGTTGGGGTCCCCTCCCCCTCCCGCGGGATGAAAATCTAATCTCCGCCCTTGGCGACACCCTAAACCAACAATACGCTAGCAATAATAACAACAACAATAATGCATTCGTGGAAGCTTCTAGAAAGCGGGCGCGCATCGGTCAGCTAAAACCTTCGGTCCGCGCCCATCATCTCGTAACTCTCCTGTTTATGCTCTGTGTATACACACGGCCGTGAGAGAGACAACGGCGGCGCAGCACACACAAGACGGCGCGCGCGGGCGCCATGTTTGCTGCTGCTGCTGCTCATGCTATGTGTTCCCGCGCGCGTGCGTTGCCCCCGCGGTGCGAGAGAGAGAGGATGGATGATGCATATCTGTTGTTCGGCAGCAGGCATCCACAGCCGATCGCCCAAAATTTCGATATGATTCGCATTGTTTTTGTTTTCTTTTTTTTGCGAATATATGGGATTGGGGATGATTTCGGAGTTTTGGAGTTTCGGTGTCGCGGGCGACCCAAATAAACAAAGGTGTAACTTGTTGTTATCAGTGTAATGGTAGTAGTAATGATAATAATAATAAAGATAAGAACGATGCGTAAATTATTTATTTGTATTTTTGTACTTACGGTGTATGCAACTGGAGCAAGTCGGATCTTTAAAAATTGTTATTTTTTTTTATAGACAAATTACGCAATTTTGTAGAATATTGCCTTGTTTTTCATTTATTTTTATTGTTTTTGTTAATTAAAATATCTAGTACATGTAGAAGGAAGAGTGATTGAATAAACCGATATTGTAATTGTTTAATATTTTACATAAACAAACTTGTTATAGAACAATATGCACTGAGCTTTTTAAATTGGCTTTTCTTGTAAAAGTTACACAAATTAATATTTATAACTGCAGAATTAGGATTTATTTACTTATTCATCTAACAAATGAGCTAGAGAGCCCAAAATACAGAATTTAGTAAAAAATTAGAGATAACTGAAAGTGTAAATGATTAAAATATAAACTTTAAATTGTTGCACAGCAGAATTTGTGCTATAATACTTATTAACACTAGTTAATGATTTCAAAAAGATAAATTAAGTACTTTGAAATAAAGGAAATATTATAATACTATTGAAATTAAAATAAAATAGTAAACTAACAGTTAATGTTAATAAACTTTAAAATTTACAATTATGAAACTTAAATTAAGGTATTAAAAGTAGGGTAGTGAATAAATAATTACAAAGGTTATTTGTTGTTTAATAGTAATTTATATTGTGATATTTTATGCTACATACAACAATGCACTTTATAGCGGAAGGTCTCAAATGCTATCATCATAAATTTCACAGGCTTTGTTTCTTAATGAATTCTTAATGTCTTATTCAAGCGATCACGATTGTCGAATTGACATTAGTACACAATTTACAAGAGTTACAGTTTACAAAATGGTTACGTGTGTGTAACTGTTGAAAAAGTTAAAAGGATTGTAGTCTAGCTAAAATTATAGCAGTTTTACAATTTTGAGGCCCCCCGTACATCGCTCATAGGATTTTTTTACTTTTCACAGGATTTACGTCTTCTTCACTAAGTGTGAAACTTAAAGAATATTGAGCCAGATCTGCATAATCTAGGATTTGGAACTATGAGCTATTTTATGTCCAAACACCGGACTAAAAGTACTCATTTAATCAAATATTAACTTAATCAACTATGTTATTACTAAACCCTAATAAAAATTATCTAACTTTTAAAGGCTTTTAATTTGTTCACGTAAAATCGTTTTGAAACATTGAAGCTACAAAATGATTATTCAGTGTTACAAATAAAGAACATACTCAATGAAAGATCAATATCATTTATCAAACTTTCCAGTTTATGGCATTCCCATTAAACTTAAGTTTATCCTTTAAATAAACCTCTGCAAACTAGAAAGCTTCAGATTGATCTTTCATTAAGCTGATCCTTTATAATATATATAGAACTCTTCCTATTATGGAAGTAGATACTACAGTGTGTTCCTTACATTAATAATGATACATTCAGGGGTTATTATTCTAAAAAAGTACAAGAAACACAAATACGTCAATTTTTCAGTGTAAAATCACAATGAAGAAATAGAGCTTTATCGAACGTGAACATTGTCATTTTCAATTTCTCCATTTTTATTATTTTATGACCATTCGAGTTAATCATAATTATATACCATTTAATAAAAAAATAAACAATAATAATTTAGCAAGTCATAAATTACACAACTTAATTAAACATCTCTCTTGGATAAAGGAAAGAAAGAAATACAATCATCAGCTTTTAAGCAGCTACAGCTAGGGACATAGTGGTGGTGGGTAGAATGTGCCATCGCCGCTCTGAATGTCTGGCAGTGAGAATCTTAATAAATCTTCCAAATAATGAACCAACTAAAATGCCTCTAACCACTTGGTACAATAGTAATAATAATGTTTGAATGTATGAAAACAAGGTGAAATGGAAAGCATAACGTCGACCACTTAACAGGATTTAAGCGCGCTCGCCACGGATTCGCCGAGCCAGCTGAATATCTTTCGGCATGATGGTTACTCTCTTGGCGTGGATGGCGCACAAGTTCGTGTCTTCAAAGAGACCAACCAGATAAGCTTCAGAAGCTTCTTGAAGGGCGCCGATGGCTGCGCTTTGGAAACGCAGATCGGTTTTGAAATCCTGCGCGATTTCACGAACCAGACGCTGGAAGGGCAATTTTCTGATCAGCAACTCCGTGGATTTCTGGTATCTTCTGATTTCACGAAGAGCTACAGTACCAGGCCTGTTGAACAACAATAATAATTTAATATTCTCATTCAAAATATAATGACTGATTAACATAAATATTAATGAAAATAATGTTTAAACAAATTACCTATAACGATGGGGCTTCTTGACGCCACCGGTCGACGGTGCACTCTTACGCGCTGCCTTCGTGGCCAGCTGCTTCCTGGGGGCTTTGCCTCCCGTCGACTTACGAGCTGTCTGCTTGGTACGTGCCATTTCTAAAAAATCACAGATCAAATCAACACCTCATACGTAAATAAACATAATGCACATAATGACACTACTCGAATTATATATATACGCATCGGGCGCTGCGCGCGAATTCGAAACGAAAAACCGTTAGAGCTCGCTACTTGAGAGAGCGAGACAATAGCTGCCCGTGCGGAGAGCACAGTACGTGCTATATAGTACACGAGACTGCGGCGGCGGCGTCAAAATAAAAAAGGTATCACCTCCGATACTCCGATACTCCGAAAATGGTGAAAAAGCGCGCGAACAACGTGCGCAAAGATGTTTTCACGCAAAATCACGCGAAAACGGCAAAGAATCGGTGATTTTTCCTGGCGATGAGAGAGGAATATCGGCGACCGCGCGCTTTCCCTCCAAGAGTCCAAAAGCAGGCACAATAAACGAAAATGGCGGCTGCGGTGCGCGCGCGCGCGTTTTCACCATGCCGAGGCAACCAACGCGCTCTCCTCCGCGACGCTACGAGAGCGCGCGCTCGCGCGCCCGGCGACTACGTGCCTCTCTCCCGAGAGAAAACACACATATTACTCCGGTTACTAAGTACCACCGCACTCGAAAACTCGCGAATTTTCACTCTTTACACACGATTATCGACTCACCTGCTGTTTAACAACGAAGATTCTCGATTAACAATATCTCTGGGTGCAAGTATGCGTTGAGTAGTTGCAGTCACACTAGCACACGCTACGTACGACGAAAGAAACACTTGCGTCAGCTCTGAGCGACGAAGATCAACTAGGCGAGCGAGCGAGCGGCGGCGTTAGAGAGAGCGGCCGACCGCCGGGTATATGCGCGCGCTCGCTTTGTTTGCGCACGCACACATATATAGGGCTATTGCTATATAGTATACAGCGCACTGCTATGCCAGCGCCAGGAGCGTTGCGGGGGGGTTGGGGGGAGAAGAATCTTTCTACTATATACGAGGCAGAAGAAAGCGCGGGAATGACGAGAGTGGGGGGAGACACGGCCGTGTGTACCGGACGCATGCGCACTGTGAAGATTTTTCGATATTCGTCTCTCTGAGGAACTCAGGAGAGGATCTCTCTCGCTGTGTGTGGCGTGTGCTGTGTGCAGAGAGGCATACGCGCGTAGGCATAATCAGAGAGACACGCCTGCGCTTCAGCGTCGTCGGGTGCGTACCGCAATTACTCAGCCGATGCACGCACACGGGTCGGCGGACGGGAGAGGGGGATATTGGTTGCGTAGTTATTTTTTTGAGTTATAGGTGCGGGAAATTCACAACGCGGCTGCGGGATTTATGTAATTTCATCGTTAGATAACTCGATGCTCCGAGAACAGATAGATGAGCTTATCTTTTTCGCGTACATCTTAGAGGCGTCGGATACGATACAGATATACTTATATGCGCGTCGTGTGTGTATGACGCTCTCTCG
>JAPYZO010000900.1:0-21925 GCA_030522905.1 Torymus flavipes | reverse complement strand
AATGTCGATCGATATCGTGAAACGTATTGTTCATTCATATTGCTCCGAAAATTTGACTATATAATAAATATACGAGAGTTTGTTACGCTGTGTGTGCTTCTTTAATTGCTCTGACAAATGATGGCACTGTTACAATCGCTGTTTCTTCATTTTCATATTTATTGTTGGCTTCGCACTGTTGTACTTTAGTGCAGCATATAAGTAGCTGATGGATCAGACGTGGACGCCTTTTCGCTCTCGAGACGACATTCGAATTATAGCATCATGTAAAGAAAACGTTTTTTTTCCATCTAATTGAAATATTGATTGCATAATATTTAATTTCACCACGAGTGCTATTTTTAATATCCTAGAAAACACATTAGTACATTTAGTACTACAAGAGAATTTAGATGTCCATGTCTGACGGGCTCTCACTCTCACAGGGGGCCCCGCACTTTTCGGTCCCTGGCAACACGACGTTATAAAAGACACAGTATGACATTTAGAAGTATATCTAATTGTACATTATTTTAATTGCTGTTATTATTACACTCACGCTAGGCTTACACACACACCGATCAATCGTGCGCGCGCGCTCAAACGCGTTTATTCGCGTTTTTTTTTCTTTTTCTCTAAGTAATTGTTATTTATTTGCAAGCTCGATGAAACTGCTCTCGTACAACAGCAGCTGATATACTTCAAAAAGGATTTCTCTAAATTCTTTTACCTGTTTTCGTTATTTGGAAAATGCATTTTTTTTAGTTTATACTATTTGCTATATCAAACGTTCGTTCTAATATTTAAACAACAAGCGAGTGCGCCTGAGTGATTTCACTGCAAGTGCGCGTACATTCGCGTTTGTAGGGACAGATTGTAACCCGTCAATTTTCATCGCACATATTTGTTTTTAAGATTAAGATAATTTGGTGTGTAAGACTTACATTGTGCATGATCTATTGCGGTACAAAAATTCAATGTTTTCATTAATCTCATTTTCATCCTTGCAATGTTTAAAGCTCTTCTCGTGGAAAATTTGTAGCGTTACTTTGTTTACATGCGAATAAAAGATCATCTTTGTATAAAATATGAGCATTTGTTTTGTCTTTTTTCTTCTTTGTAAAATTGGCCCTTCTAGTTACTTTGTCAATAAAAAGTGGTAATTAAATATCAAAGTTATACATAATACATTGTTAATCTTATCATTGGGAATTGTATTCAATCAGTACAAGTAATTTCTTGCAATATTCAATGACAAATACAGCCAACAGATTAGGTTTACCAATTTGTTAACTTCAATTTGTATAGTCTGCGAAGACAAAAAGTATTGTGGTGATGAGGTTCTTGTTTTCATTTACACACAGATCATTTTTAAATATTTGTATTTTATTGTTGCAAGAGTTGTCAAAAATATATATATATTTTTAAATATATTTTATATGTATTTAGATATATTTCATTATTTAATTCAATTGTCCCAGATCGTTTATCTTTCTATTACATTGGTTGACTATGATAAAGCTTACAATTTTCAAGTGATGCATTCGAGAGCTGACTATGATATTACATAATTAATATCAGTATACTGATATTTGTACAAAGTTCAGCAAGTCTTTTACAAACGTTTTTATCATCGGACATGAGTAGGAATTTCCGAAAAACTAACGAACAGGACAATTTCTCTATAAATAATCAACTGCTACTACTCATTGGTAAATTAATTATAAAGGCTAATTATTTATTTTGTTACTCTCCTATTAACCTATTAATTCTTTTCTGTTATCTAAAGATTTTTCACAATAATTTAATTTTATACTTGTCACATTACAGAAAATCATATGCAGTATTTATGAAATAATATAACATAGTATAGCAATTTAAATTATTTATGCAATCTATCATTCAAAAATTTTCTATTCAAAATATATCATAGTTTGTTACAGTTGTAGATTTTTTCTAATATAATTTTTAGGCCAGTATGGACATTCTAGTGCAACTACTATTATTGTATTGTAATAAATGCAAATATAAAATTAAATGAAACTTATGTATTTAGTAGCTTTGTATAGACTGAACACAAAATAAACAACTGTAACAAATAGTATTTTTAAATCGATTTATAAATTGGATGATTTGTTTGTTTAAAGCATTAAAATAATTTTTTGGTCTAAAGATTTTAAAAACATTTTCTTTTAAAAAATTTTAACATGTTAAAAAATTCAATTGGATAGCACTAAATTTGTTAAAGCCTAAATATAGTACAATTGAAAAATCATAATCTATTATACATATGGCCATGAATTTTTTTAATTGTAAAATTTAGTTAATCTTTTCAGTTCATAATAAGATCTTATGTAATTTTTTAATTAAAAACGAAAATACGAAGCATTGAATTTCTTATTTGTATATTTTACTAAATTTAAAACTACCATTAAACCATATGTATTATAGATAATAATAAGCTATTCCTCTTTCACTCCACTTCACTTCAACGTGTTTATAATATTTTTCATATTAATCTGTATTAAAAAAACTGATGTAATAAAAAACACTTTTCTTTTTGGCCTCACATTTGATACAAGGTATTACAATAGTGATCTACGTACAAGAGACATTCAGTTCAAGACATGGAAGAAAACTCAACAATTCACATAGATTGTATATTATTCATGTGTATTTGTATATGTAATTGAAATAATTAAGTAATTCGTCTTTTTGTTTGTTCACTGCATTAAAAAATTAATAAAATACCTACCTAACATTTAAAAAAATGTATATTATAATTTCTTTCTTTTAAAATTTGCATAATTATTCGCTAGAGCATACTTTACGATTTCAAAACTTTCTAATATAATGTAAATATTTAAATAATATTAGTCTTTAAAAAATTGGATATTGTAACATTTTTATAATTCCTATAGGTACAAAGTAAAAATTTGATAGTGTTTTCCTATCTAAACTATATTTTAATAGCTTGAATATAATTTATAGTAATATATAATTTTTCTTTTAATGTTAGTCATTTCATTAGCCACTTATTTTTCTTATTTTTGTTTTGTTAATTGTATTTTTAAGTTCAAAATACATATTGAAATTGAGTTAAAATAAACATTGAACGTCAAGCCATAGAAAAAGGAATTATAAATATATCTTTTTTATAGTAAAAAATACCTAATATATCTATACTTCATTTATTAGACGCTAAATTTTATTATTAGTAAATAATGTTCATTTTATTTAATACTACTACAAAAAAAAGATTACTGTTATACTAAACTCAAAAAGATTATTATTATCATTATTGATTTTAAAGTTTGTTACTGATTGGTTAACTACATAAATTTTTATTTTTACGAACCAACAATAGACATTCTTTTATTGAATTATAAAATTATTGAAAGGTATTCTCAAAAATTAAATGGACCATAACTGGTAATGTTGTTTTTACCAGGAATAGAATGTACTCTTTTGTTATAGCAAAAAACATCATTTAAATATGTTTACAAAATTTATAGTAGAAAATTCTTTAAGTAATAGGCATTGAAAATTCACAATTATATAAATGTAAACTATAAGAAATATAATTAATCACATTAATGGAAAGATTTATAAGATATATGTAAATTCATAACAAAATCATATTTAATGTATTTGAGCCAAAATAAACAATAGTTTTATTTTACTCTCTATATTCAAAGTTAAATAAAAATTTGCAAGTAATTTCTCAAAATTTTGATAATTCCACTTGTATTAGTCTTTAAAAAAATCGTAATACAAAAATAGACTTGCGTTAATCAGTACCATGAGTATAATATATACAATTATTGGATTTAAAAATTATTTTATAGTTTTTTCTTGTGAATCAATAATAAAATTCAAATCTATTGTTACTTGTACTTGATCTGTTAATTGTAATCTTCTCAAACTATTAACGTAAACTGAAATTCGATTGATAATCAACTACTGAAAAATCTGCTGTACTGTAATTTAGTGTAAATAATTCTTTATTTTGAATATTCTAAGACTAACCACATAAGAATAGAATATTAATTAATAACTATATATTAAATAGACATAGATACAAAAGCATTTAAAAATTGCTTATTTGAAAAGTCTAATATAAGAAATTAATACTATATATTTATTTCAGTATCTATCTAAATAGATAAGAGAATTAAAAAACAATGTAATGTAAGTAAATGTAATATAAAAATTCTATACGTGATGTTATTTTTTCATGATTAAAACATTAATTCATCGAAAATATGAATATTTCAAATGCAATACTCTAATATAAAATTTTTTTTATAAGTATTACTTTTATAATTTAGTTTGACTTTTTATGAACAAATGACTATATTTTTCAAACCTTAAACAATTTTAATAACAGTTTTTTAGTCAAACTGTTCTTTTTCACAATCATTAGATCGATTGTATATTATTGTTTTACTTTTTATAGAAAAACCTATATTATGTATTAAAAAATACATACATTGGTAATTTAATTTCGAGCTCAGTTCTTTTAATATGGTTTGACGTTTTGCCTGGATTGTATATACCATAATGGAAGAATGTAATAAATTTTTTATATATAATATATTTGTATACATTAAATGAAATGACTACTAAATGTCCTTTTCCTTACAAAATAAAAAAATCGTTAATCATACTTTTCTTAATTGATCAAATAGTTAATTTTGATAAAGAATATTTGAATAAAAAATATATTTTATCTAGATAGTGAAATAAAGCCGCACAACGTGTAAAATGGAAAATTTAAAAAATGCATGGCTAGAGACTGCGAAAAGCAATTTTCATATCACACATTCACCTTGACTTTGGTGATATTAAGATAATGATGTATTTTCTCCGAAAAATTGCAGTGCCGGAGATCAGTATATAACGGCCGCTGATATTTATATTTTTTCTTTCATTTGTTATTTCATTCATTTTCTTTCAATTAGTTAAAAATTGAGAGTAAGTTGCCGCGAGAACAAAAAGAAAAAAAAAATTGCTAGCCAAGTATTAAAAACCTAACTTGTGGAGACGACCGGAGTCTGGCAGTACGGACATTCACGTTGATTGGGCGCACAAGTAGAACAGACCACATAATGGTTGCACGGCGACAGAGTGACAGTACGATTTTGTTCTTCACAAACCATGCATTTTGTTGCCGTTTCCCTGTACAGCACCTGAAACGGCAACAGTTCATCTACCACAATCGCTCATTCATCGCGAAAATGCAAGGTTGAAAAGACAACAGATTTAAGCTTACTACTCCACTTGAAAAATAAAAGTTTTATAAATAGAAATATTACTTCATCAAAAATTTGCGTTTTTAAAGATATTCCAGGTAATACTGACTAGAATCTAATAAGATTTTTTTTTAATTTTTCGTAACTGTAAACATATTTTTCAAGTAAAGTTCATAAACATTTATAGTAAATTCATCTTATGATCTAATTTACATACTCGCCAATTGAATATCTTTTGAGATACAAATTCTATTAATATTATAAATCTAGTAAAAATCTTGACAAACTTAAAGAGAAGTTTTGTCAAAGTAATTGCGAAACTGCTCAATACACCAGTAGTTATTCAATTCCGAATGATAGCTTTGTTTTACCTTTTCTATCTCTTCAAGATCTGAACGTAGTTGTGATTGCATAGACTTTAGAGCAGTTATTGATAATGACTTCAGGTCGGTGGTTCTTGCAAGCGTACTGAGATATGGTCCACCACCGTTTGTTGCTTCATTCTCAGCTTTCAACGCTTTCAATTGTAATAAAGCCTAGTAAAAGTAACATTACAAGAATATGAGAGGGATTACACACAAATAAATATAGGGTATTTTGAGGATGTGAAGTTTTTCTAATGTTTCACCTCATCTCGTTGTTGTTCTGCCAACGCAGCTTTTCTCTTAGATTCTTCGCACTCTAATTGCCACGCGGTGCAAGCAGCACGTGCTTGATTGATTCGGTCGTCCCAAGTGGCCAGTTGTGCGCGACTAGAGGTCAATTCTTCTCTGAGCCTCTGTACCTGTAACTAATGAATTCAGTTTATTCAAAGTGTCATGTTAACAATTAATAATATAGTGCGGGTCTATATATACTTACTTCTGACAGTGATCCACTTGTATTATTATTGCTTGGACTCATGGAAAAGGCGCCAACTAAGGGCGAGGCTCCAAGCGGTTGGTTCCTCGATGACGGAGACATTCCTTGATTAGTGGAGAAGTCAAACAAGCTGTTATTGAATGCTCCGAGTTTTGATGTTGAACCGCTTGATTGCGAGACATGATTGCTGAATGGATCTGATACTTGATTAATGAACGATGACATAGACTAAAAAAAAATCATGATCGATATTAAATCAATAAGCACAACATAATTAAAATAAACCCGAAAAATAAAGCTCTCTTACTGATTCAATAGAGTCTTGATGAGAAAATCTGGTGCCAGCGGCCAGAAAACTGCTGGCAGATTGCAAAGGCTGCAGAGGACTTGACGTCGACGGCGAAAAATTCGAGAGAACCGAACGCTCAGCCATTCCTGGGATGTTAACCGGTGCCGAGCTGCAGAGAAGTCCCGAGCTCGCCAAGCCCGCGGATATCGAATTACTGATTGGTGAATTCGATTCTCTGTGTATAGAGTCAACCAAACCGAGAGGGTCGTCTAAATGCAAGTCCTCCAAAGCATTTCCTGAATGAAATATATAAGGATTAACGCTTAATCAATTACAACCGAACAAAGTTAAAGGCCTCAACTCACCTACGACAGATTCTATAGTATCATTGGGATAAAACGGAGTTGACAGCGGCGACGATATGCTCGGCCGTGGCGCCAACGAGTTAAGATTGTACGCGATGTATAAATTTTGCTTCTTCTGCGCCTTCTCGGCCTTGGAAAGTAAAGGATCGCCCTCGATGGCCATGATTTGTTTACGTATTTCATTCTGAAATCACACCCAAGAACAACAACATCTCATCAATCACCCAAAGAAACAAACTCTTTTACTCGCAAGTATTAACATAAAAAGACTTACAGCTAGCAGAGGATTGTAGAGCAAGCTGGTCAGCTTCTGCTGCGTCGAGTTGTTGTGATGGAGCTGAGCTCCCGGCGCTTTGCTATGCGAGCCGTTGCTGCCAAGGCTGCTGGTGCTGGCGGACTCCGATACCTCACCGCTACCGTTCTGCAATATAGCCAACTACCAACGAAATCCCATTACAAACACTTGTGATAAAAAAAGTTAGGACAAACGTATATATTTTAAAAATAAAAGTAAAAACTCACACTGCTGTCGCTGAGCCCTTTGTCCTTATCCTGGGACCTCTTATCAAGCGGCAAGGCACTGCTGAGTAGATCGGCCAGATTGGCGCCGCCGCAGTCCAGAGGCACAGCCACGAGATCGCGCGCCAAGCTCATGTCGTCTACAGGTAAGACTGCTTTATAAGCACGAGAATACGTTAGTTATGCAGGCCATCGGAACGAACGAGAGCCATATTTTCTTTTTATTTTGCATATATATAAGCTAAACACACAGGTATCAGAGAAGAACGTGCGATTGTACCGGAGAAAAAGAGAGAAAATACATAAAGGTTCTCGTTCAAAAACCTACGGCGTCCATAAAGGCAGGAGTATGGGGAGAAGGTGTAAGAAGGTATGTATGTATAACGGTATACACGCGAGTAGGACTTACGATCGACGTGGGCAAAGGCGCAGAATACGCCGCGGGGACAGTATCCGGCTTGCTGGACGTCGTTGCACTTGGTTGACTTGTAGATCTCAGGGTGGAATTGCTGCTCGGTGCGTGTGTGACAATAGACGCAGTTGTCGCCCTGGTCGCAGTTGCCAGGCTCGCCCCACTCCTCGCCGTGCTTCACGTTCGGGCATGGTGTCGAACTGTTGCAGATGCGTTAGATTAAGTTTGTTTGATGAATAAATGGAAAATTTATAATTACTTTTTTTTTATTAACTTTAACGTTTCGTCGGGATGAAAGTAATAAAAAACTTTTGGTTTGACTATTTACAGAAACTTTTTCGATTTCACAGAATTTTACGATCGCGATTGTATGGGAATCAATTTCCTTTTCAGAAGAACACAGTTTCCTTTACAAGCTTCGATAAGAAAGCTTTTTACTAAAGTTTGAAAGAGGTGCTCGATCTGATACACTTCTAGTAAATCTTATGAAAATAACTAAAATCTTATAAATCTTATAAAATTTCTGTCAACAAACTTCTTTCTTCCCCACATCACTCAACTTTCCTCCTTTTCCATTATCGTCATCGACAACAAACAACAACTCAATGTATTTGAAGTTTACAACGTTGGGATCCAAATAGATTTTTTTCACTTGGACTCGGTTTGTTTTACAACTAAACATGATTAAATACATATAAAAAACAAAAAACATCAAATATCAAGCTACCCCATCCCCCAAACGCGGATTATATAGGGGCGGTAGGCGAAAAAACAAAATCTCACTTCGTTGCTTTAGGTATTTGTATTAATTTTATAAGTAACGGGTTAGCAAATCTAACGATAAAATATTGCTGAGGACAACTCACCGATACTTGTACTTTCTCGGACTCCTGCGCTTATCCTTGCTGTTATGATACTGGGGACAGGCGTAACCTTGCCTGCAGAGTCTGGGCGGCCGCTTGCACGGCTCGGTCTTGTAATTGCTGAGGACGTAGGTCGTGTCCTGCCACTTGGGATCCTCGTTCATCAGGTTCCTCTCCTTGTCCAGTATATTCGGCCCGTTGTTAGCGCTGTTACCGTCGAGGTCCGGGTTCTCCATTGCTTGGAGCTCTTTGATGTCGTAGACAGGCGGACGCAGATCATGGTTGCCATGAGCGAACGCGCAGTGAGGCCCGTTCTTGACGCAGAAGCCACGAGCGTCAGTGTCGTGCACGCACATGCAGGTCTTGTAGTAGCGCAGGTGGTAGCGGCGTTCTGTGTCGCCCGCCGTACGGTGGAGGTTCGGGCATCTGCGATGAAGAATTAAAGAGTGGTAAAAGGTGGAAGGGATGGTTTCAGATTTTAATTTAATTGAAGCATGGAAAATATTTTGTTTTTCGGTACTGGACGAACTTAATGACTGCTTTCCGAGATACAAATCGGTTATTATGGCTTTATTTGTATAAAAACATTCTTGTGAATTTTTAGAACGATATTTTTAGTGATGATTCTTATGGTAACAGTTGCTTCAGATAAATTTTACGTTTTTATACTGGAGAATTAAGAGTGCATCCTGTAATTAAAATAAGTCATTGTAATTACACTACAAAACAACTTTACTTTTCAATGACGAAATATTTAATGCGTTTAAGTAAGCGATTTTTCGAAATTGCAATACTCATTGTGTAATTCGGGCGTATGCTAATTTATAAAAAAATACAATATTAACTTTTAACTTATAAGATAACAATTTAAAAGATTGTTTGAATAAGAAGTGCTTTAAAGAAACTACACGCGTCCTTTCGTCATTCGAGGTCAACGTATATACATTTCCAAGTATACCAAAAATCGTGTGCTTTGACCTACTTTTATAATGCAACATTCTTGTTATTATTATTAATACTTTTGATAAAATTAAAAGAGTCGTGAAGGCAATTTGTAAATTTCGATTGGCAATTTTCGATTGATTGCAAAGTCAATCGACGCTTATGCCCCCGATAAGACACGTTAATTAAGAAGTTAAACTGGCTCTGCATTGGTTTTCCCTTTCGCTATATACTCTGTTTAAACTTTGTTTAGCATCTATAATTAATGCATCTCTATTTTTATGCAAATCAAAGACGCATCATAATGTTTTTATAATTATATAACTTTACGTAACACCGGCGACTCTCCCGGTTTCACACACGCATACGCTGCGACTGCATTTTCATTAAACCGGGCGGCAATAAAAATATGGCACACAACACAAAACGAAGGAGAAAAAAAAGAGCGCTTCTTTTTTTAAACCTACGATTAATTAACGGAATGGAGACCGTTTTACGAGGCAACCGTGAGCGGCAAGTTAAAAAAAAAGCAGCTCTCTCGGCTTTTGTAGACACGAAAGTACATAAAAAGAGAGTATAAGCCCGGGTCGCGTTGTCGGGCGTAATTAGAAACAAAGGAGACACGTTTAAGTAGCTAGAAAAATGGCCATCACCATTCGTTCCCTAACTACCCACACATAAACACACTGTACAGTCGTTCGATCCCTACGATAATCGACCGGAAAAACTACGTGAATTATTCCTAATTTTTGAAGGTTCGACGAATGTGGGTCGAATGGAAAAAAGGAGAATATTGTGAAAAAAAATTCAAAAATAAACACGGCTACAGAGCCTCGCGCCCAACCACATCTGCGGTTAATTCTACTTAGCATAATCGAATGCGCGCGTTAATTGATCGACTCGAAATAGACTCTTCTTTTTTTTTTCGAAATACGAAAAAAAGATCGAGGTCAGGTGTTGCAGAACCTTTTCTTTAAACGAGAGATATTTTGAACTTTAAAATTTTAAAAAGTTTGCGTATGTGTGTTTCTTTTGAATGGTTACTTAATGTTTCATCATTATACCTACATTTTATCATGAAATTATCAAGTTATAACTAAAAATATATCTACTTCAATAACATTTTATAATCATTTATAACGAATAATATTGATTTTCTTTCTTAAATTGCTATAGTTTAGAACTATCTAACAAGCCAAACGTTTCTTGGGCCCTGATAAACCTGTACTATATACTAGTAAATAGCTCCATTCGATACTAAAGAATAAAAAGACGCGTAGTGGGTAGGTATATTGTCGGGAACCTATCCGATAACAATCAGGTGAGAAAAAAAAATCCAAGAGAGCTCATATCCGATTCAACTACCTACATCTAAGATTGTTTCCTATATTCTACCAATATAAATACTCATATAATATTTCGGAGCAGCCCATACCATCACAAACACACCGCAGCAAAAAATTCAACAACGTAAACATAAATATTTACAGCACCGCTAGAATCGATTGCATCACCATCAGCGTACCCAACGCGAGAGCCACCCTTCGCGCGCGTAACCTTCAACCCTCGACCTCCGCGCGTCCGTCTTATCAGCGCGTCGTCGTGTCCCCCCCGCGCGCACACATACATAGCGAACAAAGGGCTTTTGCTTGCCGCGGGCGCGTGCGCACGCATAAGTATTGATTTTTCGCGTAAGCCCGCGCGCGCTGGGGGACCAACAAGCGCCCAAACAAAGATGTAAGTGCGTATTATAAGTACGGGATTGCTTTGTGTGTGTGTATGTTGCGCGCGCGCGTGAGAGAGCACGTGGGTACGGCGTATATACAGTATAATAACGTAATACGCGCGACGCAACAGAGAGAGCGACAATGGAGAGAGAGAGAGAGACGCGTGGGTTGGGTTGCATCTCGCGGCCGATGACTTGCGGTCCTTTCTCCTCTTGTGGGTGGGGAATGGTAGAGAATAACGCATGATTTATTTTTTATTTTCGGAGCACGAATAAGTGTATCGATTCCGGGAAACGATTTTCAAGTGAAAGAAGAGACACACACGCGCGTGCCTCTTTCTCTCTTGCGCGCGGGGCCGATAGCATCGAGGCGCGAAATTAGGCCGTGTGCGTGTGTCGTGAGAGCGTGCATGCATGCGTGCACGCCTTTTTCCTTAAAACCCCGCTCTCTTCTGCACTCTTTTTTTAGTTATATATTCATGCCGCGAGTAAGTATATTTTAGAAGACTACTGTTATATTCGCGCATAGGGATATATAAAAGTTATACGGTGTGGTGGAATTCGAAAAATGACATCGGCGAGAGGAGGAGGGAAAGGGGGGGAGAGAGATGTAAAAATAGACGCACGGGAGAGAGAGAGAGAGAAAGAGCGGCGAGGTTCTCTGTGCACGGGCGCGCGAGCCGCGAAGAAAACGTGCAGTACAGCGCGGAGATGGTAAAAAAATTGTATGCGCGCACGCTGTGCGGGAGAAATTGAATTTTACGAGGTAAATTGCATTAGAATTATGTTTCGCTGCGTTGTGGTTTTCCGTATAGCTTGTAGCTTGTATTTACGAAGGAAAGTCGTTGTTAAATACAGTGCTATATTTCTGTTTCTTATATGTATGGTACAGTTAAAATTAGGGCTCGATGCTATAATCATGACAGAAAAACTCCAGAATTTTTAATGCTATATAACCGAGATTAAACCATTCATAAAACGTTATGATGTCTATACTCTTATTTTCCACCTCGCACACACCGCTGCGCTACGACGACGACATCCCGAGCGCTCCCGCCGACACGTACACACACTCGCCTCTCTCTATTTTTGTACGGGCGACTTTCACAAGTATATCGCGCGCATGAGGCGACCGCGTAACCTTACAATATACTTACACACAAAGACGCGACAAAGTGTCGGGTAATCGCGTTGCTACTGCTGCTGACATAATCGCGCTCAGCGAGTTTAAAGGCCCCTGATATATATCGCCTTGTTCATCGCCCACGTGCGCACGAGGAACGTAAACAAATGCAGATTTTCCCGGGGATGGGTACGGTGTGTTGTCGTGTGGAAAGGTGTGTGACGGTTCTTAACGATTCTGTATATACATTTCGGAAGCATCAAAAAAGCATGAATGAAAATTCAGAATTAAGCTCCAACGCGACAACGTCCGACCCCCGTATTGCCTACATCTGTACCTCGAACCGCTGGAAACACTCCCATAACGGAAAGTACTTAGCAGCAGCAGCCACCACTTACGGTGCTTTTTCTCCGAACAAAGGCCCTCCCTCCGAAAAGAAATCAACGTGCATGATACATTCATTTCGGAGTATCGGAGCGACTCCTCGAAAACCACTCCATATTCTACACAGAGTTACACACGCCTATATCTCTCTGTGTAAATACTAACGTATATATATATATATATATATACGCATGCAGCCATTAGAAAGTTGCCGTCGCTCCCGTGCACACCATATCGTCTCTCTTTCGCGTCGCGCGCGTCTGTTTTATAAGTATACACACACACACACATGCGCGCGCGCTTGCCACCGCGGCTCACTATAGGTATACTTCTTTTGCCATAGCCGCGACGACGACGGCGCTGCTGCTGCTACGCGCGCGCGAGATAACCGCGAAATGGCGAATATCCCACACAAGTATATATATAGGTTGCAGCAGCAGCAGCAGCAGCGATGTATAGGTATATAAACGTTAATATTATACTCACTCGTCTCCATCTGGACAGATGCCGGTGGTCTCGTCGTACTTGGCGCAGTAGTTGTCGGCGCTGTAGTTGAAGGTGCGGTCGCGCCTACGCACTGGCCGGCGTCTACGCTGGTTCATGAAGTGCCAGTTGAAGCAGGTGAAGGGCCGGTGCTGAGTGCACTTCCGCTGTATGAACAACGGGCACTGCTCGACCCGAAATTCCTTCAGGTACTTGGCGTGCGAGTCTACGTTGTTGCTGCTGCTGTTGTTACCACTGCTACCGACGCCACCACCACCACCGGGATTCTGGCTATTGCTGTTGCTGCTGTTGTTACCAGTGTTGTTCTGCATCGCCGCCGCAGCGGCTGCCGCGGCCGCGGCCAGTGCTACTACCTGCTGCTGATGTGCACCGCTGTTGTTGAGGACGACTGCAGGACCGCCGCCACCGCCTCCTGCGAGGCCGCCGCCGCAGCCGCCGTTGCTCCCCGTCGACTTGCTGCGCTCTCTCATTAGTCACCATCGGTGCCCGGAATCACCAGGCACACACGATGCCGCCGCCTCCTCCCTCACGATCGACCTCGTCGTGCTGCTTCTACTTGCTTGCTTCTCTATATCCACACTCTCGTTCTCCACTCTCTCACGCGTACACGCACGCACGCACACACACACGCGTGTGGGGGAGTCTCGTTTATAACCTCCTCGCGGTCAGGCGCCCATCTCGCGACTAGCTTGCGCCGCTCTCGCTGTGCACTGCCGCGGAGCAGCAGCAGCTCTCTTTTTGGGCTTTTTCTTTGTCCCGCGCTCCCTCTGTACGCGCGCGACGCAGTTGCCGTGCGCCAGCCAATCGCAGTCAGGTCACGTGAGAAGCCAGCGATTCAAGGTCATCGGTGTTTTGGTCGCGCGCTAGTGCTCACCGTCTGTGTATGTGTGTAAACGCGTATATCTATATATCTATGTGCATGCGTGGGGGAGGTGTGGTGTGTGAGAGACTCTCTGCCGGGCTGAATTTTCGCGGTCGCGGCGATCGATATGAGATATAAGCTGCCCAGCGGCGCGGCCCTTTGTCGCCGCCGGGTTTTTCCCTACTGTAGTGGTGGGGGTGCAGGTGCATATATGCTGCTCCGGTTTTTTCGGAGTCCCTGTAGCGCTTATCTCTCACATATCTATCTATATTTGCACTGTTAATTTTTATACTTTGTGTAAAACTTTATGAACAATCCAGTTTATACGCGCACGCGGTCACCATAGTTCTCACATTTTTACGCACTATCAGGAGTCAGTCACGACTCGAAGCTGCTATATATTTATTATCCTGGTTTCGGAGCAGGACGATTCTTTTGCACTACCGTGTAGGTATTGTAGAAAGCGCGCACTCGGCGTGCATACATATAATATATAGGACGTGTGTATACGACACTGTAGCGTTTTTTCGCGGCGTTATCGTCCGGGCGCATGCTCGCGTTGATAAGTAACCGCGAAAGTTCAAACTGTACTTATAATTTTCTCGCTTGATTTTTGTATTAATCGAGCGGGACTGGATTCCGATTTGTCGAAAAAATAAGCGCGCGCGCGTGCGACCTACTTGCACTTGCAAGGCGGGTTAAGCCGGTCAGCTTGCGGCGATCGGTGCGCACACTATAGCTATGTAACGGCACAAGCGTCTGGCTAGTGTGGCTGAAACTGGATGGCACTATACTGTCGAGTGTGCGCGAAAGTTTACGGGAGTTCGGTGGTTTTCCTTTTTGTGCGGTTGTAAGTAGTTTTCAAGTTTTTGAGATGTCGTGTATGTTTTATTACTATACAGTAAAGAGAAATTTAGTTGCACAGTTAAGCAAACGTATGTTCTACTTGAACGAAATACGATTTAAGCTTAGTTTTACTCTTTTTTTTCAAGTTTATACATGAAAGTTATAGTGTTCGATTTGACTGAAGATTTAAATATGTTGATGATTTTTCTTTAAAAATGTCGATCGTATCAAATTTTAGAATATCTTGTACATTTCTAATTTTTTTTTTTTTTTTTAATACTTTTGATTTCCTACATGGATCGTTCTACTCCGTTATAAATTTAATATGAAATATTTCATAATATCTTATCAAAAATAAAAAAAGGAATATTTTAACTAATTAATAAAATAAAGACACCATCTAATTATTTCCAACAATTAAAACTTTACTTTAATATAAAAAAAAATATACAACAAACTATACATGTACACAAATGTACATATATACACGTCCACCATCCTCACCCACCATCAGAAACTCTCACTCCTTGAACCTCACAACCGACAACTTCAGCAGATGATCGTAAAACGAACACGTGCCTACCATCGTCGCGTTATCCTCCTCCTTGTCCATGAACGTCCAGTCGCAGCCGTAGGCGATGCTCTCGTGTTCCTTGTACTCCGCAATGACTTCCGGCCCGTCCCAGTTTGCGCAGTCGACAATAAAGAAACCGGAATACATGCCCGCGACGAGGAGACGACGCGCCTCGTGAGGGTCCCACTTTAATCGCCACAAACCGCCGCCGATCTGGCATTCGGCGAGAGGACGACGTAGAGTGCGCGTGTCCCACACCCGCAGGATCTCGTCGTAGCTGTTAGAATTTTTTTTATTTTCATTTATTTATTTTACTGGTTATTTGTAGTTCTTTGAACTATTGTAGATAGTGAAGGATAATTGGGATCATTATTCAAAATGTAAATGAAAAAATCAACAATTTCTTTTCCAATTAAGTCGATTTCAGGTTCAAAATCGACCCAATTTCATTATTTAATAAATAAACATTCGAAAGTTTATTTGAAAATACAATTCTTTCAGGTGCTCGGTATATGTAAATACTATACTTAGATTTTTTTGTGTGATTCTATCAGCATTTCCACGAGATACTCCCGTTTCAAAACTGACAAAATTCTAAAAATACAGATTCCTACTTATCGACATGCGGTTTTTATTCAATTAAATAAGTTCGGAGTAGATTTTTGGAAAAACAGGTCTTTCAGGCGCTCCGTACATATAAATACTATAGTCAAAAAATTTTTTAGTAATTCTATTAATATTTGCAAAAGATTTAGACTTCCTAAAATTGTCTTTAATCACATTACCTTAACTACTACTAATTTTGCCGAACAATTGCACTTGTTTATTTATTTATATATTTACCTGCCGGATGCGAGGCAGAACTCCCTTCTCCAGCTGCTATGAAGACTTGTCACTCCCGCATTATGGCACCGATTCGTGGTTACAGGCGTGCAAGGCTGGCAGCGCGTGTCGAACCTCAGGAACTTGCAATCATCTCCACCTACCCGACCGCCCCATATATCATCAATTATTTCGAATCATTAAATAGCATCACGCAGGTATATGAATTACCCGTATAGACGACATTGGTGTCCCAGTAATCGAACGCCGCAATCCAGGCTTCGAAGTCGTGCGCGTGCCAGTAGCTAATCCTCTCCGCGTCTCCGCTCTCGCCTATCCTGAACAGCGTAATTCCGCCTACGGAATCGCTGACGACAATCTTCATCTCGGTACTTTCCTCGGGCACTTTTCTACCAGTGGACCAATCTAGCGACAGCGCGAGGACGGCTTCGCCAGGTGTCTCCGCTACCGATACCTCGCTCAACAACTTCAGCGTAACTTTCTCCTCCTCCTCGGCCTTAACTAATTCGTAAATCTGCAGCATGCCGTCGGCGTTTACAACACCCAGCAATGTTCTGCCGTTGAGGCACTCGATGTGCGCCCACTTCATATCGAGCACCGCTGGGACGTCGAATTTTTGTCGTAGCTCCATTCGTACCTTATTTCCATCGCTCTTCGATACTTGAAACAGATATATCCTTCCTATTCGCTTCTTTTCCTCGCCGTTACCGGTAATACCGCCGGTTTCGCCGTCTTGGGCTGTCAGCTGGTATGTGCCACAGACGAAGACGTCCTGAAAGCCTGAGGTCGGGCACCACTCGACCGAGTCCGCCGAGAACTCCGTGTCGAAACTTTCGATAGTCTCAAACATTTTGTTTCGTCTAAAAAAACGAATTTTTAATTTTTTATATATATATATTTTGTTACTTAATGTTTGTGTGAGAAATGTTTGGGAAAACTGTCGTCTTTGAGGGGGGATGTGATTTTTTTAGTCTCGGATGAAGACAGAGTAGACAAGGCTGTTAGATTGAGATCATTGTTTTTATTAAAATTATTATTATACTTGTACAAACTCTTCTTAAGTCGTATAATTAAAGTACATTCTAGTGGCAAGCGCATTTGGTATTAGTAATAGTAATTCGTTATGAACATATTGGCTTTGTTTTCAATCCTCGTGTGTGTGTTGTGTGAAAGTTTGTTATTAGGCGGTTTAGTCATCAAAATATATACGTTCATTCGCTTTATCACATAATCAACATCATGATTATTACTTTGAGCGTCCGATCGGTAATTATTAATAATTATAAATAGTTAAGAGATCTATTATACATTTATCTGTTAATCAGTTTTAAATTATCATTAAGACTATTAATACATTTGGTTTCAACAAAACATCAACACATAAAATTACGTTCACATGACAGTATCAACACATGTGTACATACCCCTGTTTTACCCGCAAAAAAAGACAATAAACTACAGCTCTTTACAGAAACGTACGTGAGCTAATGCCTGCATTGCATCCAGATGAATGATGAGAGCATTGTGATATAAATTCGCCTTTGTACTTTCTCTTTCTCTCATTCGCTATTTCATACTACCTTTTACAATATTTGTGGTCCATATAGTGTACGTATCACAATAGTCTGTTATAAAATATAAATGCTTGCTTGTCTTAAGATTAATGAAGTCCTTTTATTAGTTTAATAACAGTCATTGCATCAAAAATACTTTTTCAATGTTTTCAAATTTGAATAACACAATGAAACAAAGTTATAGTTTAAGTTCAGGTGGCTTTAATCGCCATTAAATTCAAAAGTTTTAATACTACATTACATAATGCTTGAAGACATACTTGCTTATTTAAAATTTTATTGCACATTCAGTTTATATATATATATATATCGTAACCACACCAATTAAAACAAAACTAGAACTGACTCAACATTTTAAATAACTTACAAAGACCAGCAAAAGACTAATGATTTCTAAATATTTTAGAAATCATCAAATAAAAATCATTAAAATATATTTAAAATTACATCAAAGATTTTAGTAAAAGGATAGTACCTGTTTGTGATTCTGAATCAATTATTTCAATATAAATAGTAAGAGCAAAGCCAATGTGCAATAAAAATTCGTTCAGAAAAATCACAATAACAATTGTGAATAACCCATGCTTAAAATTCTATTTAACAAGTATACAACTGCAGAATTTTCATCATTCTGCTTTTTAATATTGCATTTAATGAGGTAGTTTTTGGCTAGATTTAATAAATTCGAAAATTGAATTTCATATTCTTACTTTTACCTGCAATAGTATTATTGAAATTGTAAATTACTTAAGAAATAATTCATATATTAAATTTTAAAAATGACTTTCAGTAATTATAAAGTACTTTGAGGTAACTCTGGCTTCATTGACGAGCACTCTTCTCAGTCTCTATTAAGCATTCTTTGACTAGAACACGAGCCTTTCCAATGCCTTGTTTGATTTTCTCTGTTGAGCCTCTGTGGCCTGCATAAGTCGGACGAATGTGCTGACCCAAGTCTTCTATGACATGCAATAGATCCGCGTATTTGGATGTACCAGGTACTATTTTAACAGGTGTCTTTTGCTGCTGATTATGCTGCTGCTGGTTATGCTGCTGATTATGCTGCTGATTATGCTGCTGCTGGTTATGCTGCTGGTTATGCTGCTGGTTATACTGCTGTTGGTGATGCTGTTGGTGATGCTGATGGTTATGCTGCTGTTGATTGTGTTGCTGAATGTAGTGATGGTGCATTTGAGGTCTGGGCTTCGGAACCGTTATTGGCGGCTCTACGATTTTTCTTGGAGCCTCCATATTATTTTTGATATTTTTGTTATTGGTTGTATGGTTCATGATGGATTCTTGCGAATTTCAGGCAGTTTTAGATTCTTACGAAAAAATTACAATTGTCTCAAAGACGACAGTTTTTTTCGCGCTAAGTGTAAAAAGCAAGAAACTCAACTACTTTTTACATATAACCTACAAACAGCACAAAATTCTTACATTTTCATTTTCGAGGTTAAAACAGACGTTGATCTTTAAGCTGTATATGTGTTGTACGTACCTTCGCAGCGTCCGCAGCAGCTCCGAAAAATCTACCGTCCAAATGATGCCCACCGAAAAAAAATAATAAGGAAGAAAAGCCGAAACGCGGTATTTAAAGCATCGTATACTTGTTTTCCACACGCTCGCAACAAAGTACAAACAAGGAATCTGTGACCTGTGTATCGCGTCGTGCGCCCCCACCCCGCAATGTTTTGATCTTCGCCTCGACCAATAACAAGTCTCGCCTCGCATTCGTACATGCGCAATGAGCTCGTTGCACTGAAAAGTTATCTCCGTTTTCCAATAAAAAGAATAAGTAGCAGAAATTGAGATGAGGAACTGGCCTGGAGCTCGAATACCTCTTAGGTATTGGAAGAAAAAAAAAGTAGAAATTGAGGAATTGTTAGAAGGTTTTGTAATATCTATAATTAAAAAACTGCGCTTAATATTGAATACTTATTTCATGAACAATTGAAAACCATTAACACCGCAAAAACGTATGTCTTACGATTTTTTATCGTAAATGATAAAATAATTAAAATTCACAAAAATCGTTTGCAATTTAACTGCGAAATTAAAAAATATAATGATATATAGCGAAATTCTCAATAATCATATTGCAAACAATAATGTTTTTGTTTCAATTTTACAGTTCATGAAGCCTGCCGCCTGCGCAATGCTCTCGACACTGTAGTGTATATAGTACACACGACGCACCAACAGCTAGCGACTATTTGTATAGTATTCACAATTTGTACTATAATATAATATATATTATAGCAACTGAAAAATCTCCAAATGATCATAAAAACCCTGAATCCCCAAAAATACGTTTACCCTTGAAAAACTTCAAAACCCTGTCAGCAAAATTACCTATATCAATTCCTCGTCCCATAATCATCACTAACCAACCATTCAAACAAACAAACAGCCAACCAACGTTCGGCACTCTGTTAAAAATAAAACCCACCCAAAATTAACAACATTCCAACCGTACCCGTCGAACAGCAAAATATATTTTTAAAACAAATTACACGGCACCCGGATATAAACACGCAATAACCCAGCACAGTAGATAGGCGCCAAGGCTTAGAGAGATCACGAGTGCGCGAGCGCGTGTCGGGGAGCCCAAATTAGTCCTCTCAGACCTCTATGCTACGTCTGCGCGCTTATTCTCACGTTCGCTCTGTCTGCTGCGCTGCTGGTGGTGCCTGAATGCGCAGTGTGATATCAGACCTACGGAGGTGCGGGTCGTGTGTGTCTGTCGCCTGATCTGGTTCCCGCAGCGTGTTTCGCCGATATGTCAAAAGTTCACGTGCACTCGAGCGGGCGCGCGCTGGCGGCGCCTGTACTGTCATAATTACCCGCGAGTTTCCGCTGTGCATGCGACAGTGAGTGTGTAAGTATATTGGTGTGCGCGTGTAAGATTGCAGGTAGCTGCTGAAGAGGTGCGAGAGAGTTTTGAAAGACATCGGCGAGTGTTTCGCCCATTCTCGGCGGGCTCAGGTGAGTAAGTTAAGTATAAGGTGCATTTCCCGGATGACGTAATGACGACGTGCGCCGAGTCGATATAATTCCGCACACGCGCGCCGGATTTCGCCGGATACAGGCTTTAGTTTATATTAACGCGGAGGCGGGCGTCGCGCACGAGTCCGTCGCTGATCGGCGCCGAGTTGCGTGTGTGTCTGCCTGCCAGTCGGCGCTTTCGTTTAAGGTTAGGCCACTGTGGGGGGACACGGCTTCCCTCTCTTTTTTTTGCACACGCGAAAGTTATATTCGGCCTTGCTCGTGGCGCTTTTTTGTTTTTTTTCTTTTCTCTCAACGTTCTTGTCTGTTTGGCTGGCTCCGCTTTTGGAGGAGCGAGAGAGGGAGAGGTTGAAGGTTGATTGTGTGACTTTATGTGGGTTTGGTGTTCTGTTGCAGAAGAGGCAGTATATTGTAGACAGAGGTAAAAAGCTGAGAAAATGAGTTCCTTGATACGTAGAAGGTTCCACAGTTTTGTGAAGAATTCCTTGAGCAGACATCAGAAGCCTGCTGCATCCAGGCGCACACAGCAGACCAATGCTGCACTGAATTCCACGACAGAGACTCACCAGGTATGTACTTTTGTGGAAATGGTAGTTATTAATGGCTGGTAATATACTGGTAATACTAAGAGAAAGGAGCAGATTTGATGAATTTATGGAGTTTTTAATTAGTTTGTAATCTACGTCTTTAAGAGTTAATTGTATCCAGAGATAACACATGCATTTAAGCAATTGTTGTGCAAACAGCATTGTTGAGATTTGTGTTGATGACACAGCAGTTTTAATATAGCAATGTACATGGTATAAAAAAATTCAACGTGTTGGGTATGGCCTAAATGAAAGAAATATAAAAAATTTCTTGAGGTAGGATTGAATTGGATGGTCCAGCTGTCCATGTGGTTTTTTATTTATTTAAAAAACCACATGGACAGCTGGACCATCCAATTCAATCCTACCTCATTTAAACAGTCGCTGTCATCAATCTCATCCAACATC
>JAPYZO010000899.1:0-21780 GCA_030522905.1 Torymus flavipes | reverse complement strand
GGCCCAAGCTAAAAACAAAACTGCCACAACGGATGAAACAGTTTGCGATTCGCCGCACACCAAGCGCGCTGCACGCGGGCTCTCGCGTTACCCCGTATCATAATCGCGCGACGGCCTGCGCGCGCGGTTCCCTACCCAGGGCGGGGGGCGCCCGCCATATAGAATTACGAGCGAAGTGTACAAACGGCAAGCCCACCCGAAAGCGGTTTTCTACACAAATGGTGTCCCGGCGACGACGCGCTCTCGTGTTTCTCGCTCCGCTCGCGCGCGCGCCTTATCGCGATAGGTAAAACAGTCGCTAATTGGGAGTCGCCTCGCAACGGGCGCGCGCACCCCTTTTGAAGGCTAAGGGAGCCGACGATTAATTTCCGGGGCTGACCCCCCCGGGGAAGATGCGCGAGTCGAGGTAAAACGTATCGCTTTACGCCGAATGGTCCTAGGACTACGACGCGTATAGAGCAGTAGCCCTTTCGGGGTGTTATAGGTTTATGGGGTTTGCAGTGCGACCCTTTGAACGCACTATAAGGTAAAATCGTAGTTTGCGCTGGCGGTGTATCATTTGTAAGGTCGTTCGAATATATCTTACGGTATAAACATTAAGATTTATTAAGATTTTAATATACATTTGTTTTATTCACGATATAAAATAAGAAATATAAGTATATTTCTCAGATCCAACATAATATTTTGTCGAAACAACATTTCAAACGTATATTTAAAAAAGGAAAATATATATATCACATATTTTCGCAAAGATATTTTCTCACCGCCGCGGCGTCTCGCGATCTGCAAAACGAAACTTACTTCCTCCGCACTCTCTTTCGGTTTTTCTGTTTCCTTGGGAGTGCGCACCGGCTAAACAAATTCTGCCAACGCAAACATAATTCCGCGAGAAAATTTAAAGCGAAGCGACAGTCGAGAAGAACGCACGAGGCGACGCTGCACTGTACTCTATATACCCGGACGCGCTTTCGCAGCCTTAGCTGCACGTTATATACGCGCGCGCGCCTCTCTCCGTATTAGCCTCAAAGGCAAACAGGCTGGGACGTCGCCGATTCCATTGCGCGCGTGCCACCGCTGGAGTGCAAGTGCGGCCCCTCGGTATACATATACGTATATATACAAACGCACTCGAGTTTCGAATTTCCCGCTCTCTCCGAGCGCGCTATATACCTTATACCTAGCTACGGTGGAATGTTAGGCCACGAGCGAGCTCGTGATCTTCCGGAGAGGATCATCCGGGCTATCAATTAGCGCCGATGGCCTGGCCGATCGCCCAGGTGTACGCTTAATAGCGAGCTAAGTCCCGGCCGGGGAGTATGCGGCTTGCTAAGCTTAATTGTTGTTAATGCAATACCCGGAAGTAAACCTATATGGGTAAAGGTTGTGTAAGAGTGTGTGGGTTATATATTATTAAATTTATGATAAATCATTCGTTTGAGATGTTTAACATGTCGATTTATTGTTTCACATGCTATTTAAAGAAAAAAAGCTTTGATTTTACAATTACATCAGATCCAAGTTTAGCTTGATAATATAATTTTATGCTACAAAGATTATTCTGATCAGCATCTTATTTGTTTCTTCATATATTCTCTATCCATCGCATCTCGAAACATATTATCGGTTAAATAAGAGGCGACATCTTCTGAATACCATTCACCAGTATGCGCTTGCGCACAACTTATTAAGCCACACTCTCGCGCGATATAAAAGAGAGTCGCATCGCAGTCCCCTAAGGACGACGTCGCGACGACAGGCTTGTGATATCCGATTCCCCCCTCTGGCCGTCGGGCGTCCGCCCAGGTAGTAAATCGAAATTTGCAAAGTACAAATCACACCGGCACGCGCGTGCGCATACACGCACGAGCGGCCGGCATAATTACGACGCATGAAACCCGATTACTCGCCGCCAGTCGCGCGGAGCATAAAAGAGCTTCATTCAGCGACGCAAGATTATCCTTAACATCATTAGCGGTTTTCCTTAATGGCTTTTATCTTCTACGCTCGCGCCTCTTTTTTCTTTACTCCATCGCTGCCTCCTTTATTTACGAGGATCTCCTGTATGCATAGTGTTCTCTTAAGCAGAGAGGCGGGAGAGGAAGATATACCTTTTAAGAGTGAAAAGGAGGAGACTTTTTTTTATCCATTATTTTGCGAAATAATGAATGTAGTTATATACGAGAGGAAAAAAGAAATCGCCAATTACTTCATTGTGCGCGCTGCGTTATAGCTGAGGCGAATGAGCGTATGAGTTATTGCCCCCCTGCCCATCATGCGTGAATTATAATGTAGTGGGAGGATATGCATTTTTCCTAATACATAAATTATTATTTTCATGCTCGAAATAATATTCCATAATCATATGATTAAATGATAAAAGCCCTACTTTCAACTGTTTATAATCATACCATTAATATATTAAACCTATTTAACTATAAGACTGCCTTAAAACTATTCTTACTGCGAAGAAAAGTATAATTATATGATAAATTTCCAAATGTATGTATACTATACTGAGGTATGTATTCTCGAAATAGAGAAAAGAAGACAATGCACGCGCGAAAGCTCTGTAAAAGACAGATCTATGAATTGACTTATCCAGCTCTTTCCCCGTCGCACTGAATAATTCACGCGCAAGAGTAGCTCCCGTAATAAGAACGAATTACTCCAGTAGCTCCGGCGCTCGCCTCCGGATCCTGCAGCCTTCTATATATAGCTACTCGGCGAGTCCCGTGTGCGTATACAGCGGTAAGCGAACGGTTTATTACATGGCCTGCGCGAATCGGATTCCCAGCTGCGCGTACCATCGGCAGTAGTATAACAAAGAAAAATCGAAACACCGGATATCGAAAAGCGATAGTATAGGCGCGCATATTTGTTTATTAGAGTGAAATAAATTACATGAATATTCATACGTGTGAGTTTGTTTATGTGTCAAACTCGTCCAACGTAAACAACAAATATTTATTTCGGTTGTTTAACATGCGGGCATTGCAAATTGCGAATCAGTATTTTTTTTTATTGAAATTGTTTTCTTTTTACATGCGACCGTCAAAAGTCATAGTTGCATTTGTACTGATGTTAAAATGCAGATATCATTTTATTAAACCACAATAAAATACTCTGTTGACTGCGACGGACTAGCAGCTGTGATCTCATTTAATGCCGAAATCACGTACACTGATAAGGGAAAATGTAATTTTTCATCACGAAATATGTCTCCGCAGCCGCATATATATCTTCCATAAATATCAAAAATTAAATTCAAACGTCAAATTTCAACGGCTGCGCATTTCAATTTACCGCGAGTGGCGCGCATCCCCCGTCCCCGAAAAAGCAGCGCAGCGACACAATTTCGCCCCGACAACTTCGAAATCCATTTTTCCCGGCGCCCGCATAAAATTACGCTCGTGCGCGCTCGCTCGTTTTTTGCGCATATCAATCAGTGGCACATTGTTTCAGTACAACGTCAAGAGCAGGCGCCGGCCAGCGGCAGCAGCAGCAGCAGCGTGATTTATTCAAAAGCCCACGGCCGTTAAAAAAGGAGCGCGCGTAGGCAGGGGTGAACGCTATAGCGACGGGGACGTCGCGGCGAGTTATTCCCACGGCCCCCGAAAATTCAAAAAGCGAAAGTCGCCGATCGCGTGTAAGCGCGCGCGTATAGCAGCGAGGTAGCGTCGACGGCGGAAATCGAATTACTCCTCTCTTGCAAATTGAATTAGAAGTTGATGAAACCGTGGTGGTTGGGAGCAGCGAGAGCAAGCGAGAGGGACAAAGACGACGACGCGAGCTCGAAATGGATTCGGCCTGTCTCTCTCACTCCCGCCCTCGCGCGTCGGCTTTATCTCGTCCAAGTCTGACCATCTGCCGCCACGCGCGCGGAGAGACGGAAAATTCGAGGTCCCCCCTGCCTCCTGATTTGAATACATCGCCGGGCCAACTTCTCTTCTGCAGCAGTGCCGTGGCATTAATTAAAACTCGCTCTCTACGCCCTGTGTGTGTGTGTGTGTACATGTGCGCGCGCCACCTCTGCCAGACCGTCACGGGTTTACTTGCTGAGGGATGACTGATCTTCGGCGCGATCGATATGCACAAATTGTGCGCGATATTGCAACGGAGATGCGTATCGGCGCAGAATATATACGTGCCGCTGAATTATACTCGCGCGTCATGCAAATGCGAGAGTCGAGACGGGCACGGGCGTTGCACTTTTTCGATTGCTCGCGACGCGACGTCATTTAGCCATTTGTGGAAATTCGAGGGCGCAGTTTTGAGTGACGGACGGGCGACGAGTCATTTTTCACGAGAGGAAATATCGGAATGTATGAATTTTTAGATTATTCCGCTGCTGGATTTGAGCGCGAGATTAATGATTCGGATTGAATGATTAAAGCGCGAGGAACGAATGGAATTTTTCATCGCGGACGCGCCAGACAGCGGAAAGTTTAAAGGATCGTTTTTCCCTTATTGCAGATGGCCTTTTAAACAGCGGTGCGCTGAATAATATTTAATGTCTTATGATTGATGAAATGGTTCGAAAAGTATTTTTAACTAATGTGAATACCATTTTCATGTTGATTTCGGTGATAAATTTACTAATAATCGCGCGACGCCCTGCGTGCTTCGATTAATTAATTTACCTAGAAATATCGTATAAATCCGTACCATTCGTAATTGTATAAATTTCCATTATACATGTATAATAAAACGTTCAATACCTAACCTCTTAACTAAAACAAGAGAAAAATATACGCGGACAAACTTTAACAGCCGGGGCTAAAAACTAATTACGGTAACTAATCTGATGGTGCCATCCCGCACGAGCTGCAGCGGGCAGCACACAGCAAGCAGTAGCGGCTAAGTCGGCAATTTCGTGCCACTGCAATTACCGTGCGCGCGCATTATAATTCCAATGCCAGCTAGCGCGCGCTTCTTCTTCCTACTCTCTCCTCCCTCCCCCCCTTCGCTATCCCCCATCGCGAAATACACTTTTGTCCGGCATCATATTGTGCAGCGAGCGAGCGCGCTCTCGTTTTCCGCTGCGCCGTGCAGATAAAGCAAAGCGAATTTTTAGAAAATAAAAGAGAGAGAGAGAGAGAGAGAAAGCGCAGTACTAGAGGAGAACGCGAGCGAGCGCGCAACAGGTTGTTGACTCTCTGAAAGCCGTCGCTCGCGCTCGCGCATTCCAGATAACGTCGTTCTCTCTCTATCCCTCTCTTTCTCTCTCTCTCGCGCTCCGAAACACGCGCGGCGATAACACCGACTCCGTCCTATGTACCTCCCTGAAAAGCGACGCAAAGAAGAAGAAAAAAGCTACAGGCGAGAATCGATAAGAGTGCACTCGGCATACAACGGAAAATAAAGAGGCCCGTCACAATTAGCCCCTCTTTCGAGGTCGTGACAAAGACCTTCGTCGTGACGTCGTGTCGATGACGTGGACGAGTTAATTTCATCTCGATACGTCCACTCTCTCACAGAGAGGGAGAGAGAGAAGAGAGACGGAATGAGGAGACGGCAGAGGAAGAGAATCGTGCGGCGGATGCGCTAATCGTCCCCGCGCGCGCACAAGCTTCTCGGAACGCGGCGACCGCAGTAGAGCGCGCCGACCTGGAATTCTCCCGCTCGGGCTAATCGCACGAGACACGACGAGGGCGTGCCAAGGCTCTCCGTCTCCGCTGGTTCCTGCCCTCTATTATGCACTCGTTCCCGCTCTTTCCTCTCTCTCCCGGCTTCTCCCTCGAAATCGGGCTATTTCGAATGCGTAATCTGGCCCATTAACAATTGCTCCGATAAATGGATTGATGGGAATAATTCCCGCGTCGCCCGCGGCTGCTGCCGTCGTCCTCGTAAGAGTCCCTAATCAGACCCTTATTAAAGTTTCTCCCGTGGGCTGTAATTACGCTGCCGATAGATTTTTTTTTAATGGCTACCTTCGGCTACTCTTACCGAGTGAATTTCGTGAACTCATCGATTTACCAAAGTTTTCGTAAGAACAACCATATATAAAATGCATAATTTGCCTATATACTTATGCATAATTTACATTAATGCGAGGAATAATTCAAAGTGACAAAGATTTTTCGTTTCTTTTTTATACCGACACAAGAGAGGTATAGAGCAGGTATTGTACGGTGGATATAGATATATTCATATACGCTTTATTCGATGATCGAACTTTCTTTCAAGTGCTTTCAATATCTATCCATCAATTCTTATAAGCATACTCGAGCTATCTCTATATATATAACTATCGGACCTTTGCGGCAGATGTTGCACGCGCGTGGAGAAGGAAGCAGAAAAATCGCCCCCAAAACTAAACCACTTTCGCAACTCTAATCTAATCCGAAGCCTTCTTTCTCCTCCTTCTCCCTCGTCCCTCACCCCCGAGCTCGTCTGGAACTCTCAACTCTCGCGGGCACAAAGAAAGGTATAGGGAACGGATGTCTGGTATAGAGAGGAGGATGCATCCGCGAATAATCCCTCTCCCCTACTTCTTTTCCTCTGTTGACTCTTCTGGCGCCCTTCCCGCGTGGTACGTACGCATGTGTGTGTGTCGACAAGTCCTCTTCCTCCTCTCGTTCGTCTTCCTCATCTCCCCGGCCCTTTTTTAATCTCGTCTCGCCCGCGTGTGTAGGGAGCCACCGCCGCCGCCGACGGCGCGAACGTGACTCGGGCCTCATATTGAGGGAGGAAGAGCCGTGACCTTGTCGACGAGTCTCTCCTCGCAGCTGCGCCTGTCTCTTCTCGTGGAGGCCGACGCGTTGAATTTGTCGGATCTTTGTAACGCCGACTGTACTCGGCTTGCGGTTGTTCCCGCTTTTTTTTTGCTTAATTTGCGGTGAGAGCTGGAGGTTTATGAATTTTGCGTTAGTTGGGTTACGGGAACTTTGATTGAAGTTTGAACGTCGCTGGAAATTGTAAGGTCTGCATTTGCGCGAGTCCAAAAGCATTTTGAAAATATTTTTGTAATACTAATTGAAATTTTACATCATGTCAAAAGGCGAGTCGACGGAATTCATTAATGTTAACAATTTTTAATTTAAATATTCTTTTTCAAAGTTGAAATTAACTTTCAGATCAAACGAAATTTTCAATGATAAATAAAAATAAAAAAGCGTTTCTTTTGAATTTATATCTGTTATATTGAAATTCCTGTTTTGAATTTTAAATTTTCGTTATTTCATCCAAAATTAGGAATGTATGAAAAGAGTTCCAAAATCAATATTCATCTAAACCTTGTATGTTATGTTATAAAAAAGTTCATAAAACTTTTAAAGACACCGAGTTTATTAATACTAGTATAGAATATTTAACTTTTTTCTTTATTTTCTTTACATTTAATTATTGTTCAATCTCTTTATAGTGTCACGGGCTCAGATCGTGACTGTGAGATCAGTGGCGCCCGTGACAATAGTAGTTCTTAATGTTTCTAATTTAAAAGCTTTTAAGATATTTATATCATAAAAAAACATCTTAATATTTTGTTATAATTACAATTTGCTAACAACTAACGATTACATATACAAAATAATTTAAAACAATTGAAGAAGAAATGCTCATTTCGAATACCTTTTGACGCTACACTGTTCTTTTATTAGCAATTTTCTTTAATCTATCCCTTTTATCTGCTGTATCAGTAACTTTCAGTAGCTATACGGCATTTCATATCTTCTCCATTATATCGGACTTCTTCATGTTCTCATGCATTCACTCGTCTCTAACAACCGCAGATAAAACCTTCTTTTTTAACTTTCTTCATAATGCTTTTAGAATTTCCAACATATACTTACCTCACGGATAATTGAACTTTTAAGTTGAATGTTTCACGATTCCGATCAATTATCTAACTGAGATTCCATTAGAGATATCATCATAGTACCTCGCGGTACATCACGCTAAAAAAAATATTATCACAAACAAGGCAAAAATGCGCCATTACAGATTCTTTTGATGCCCACTGCTCGTGGAACGCGAACTAGACCATCCTCTGAACATTCGCTTCTTTTTACAATAATCATCCCAGGCCGTCCATAGTCTCCTAGTTCTCATCCACTTCATACTATAGAGCGCGTTCGCGAAATTCCATTATGCCTTCATTACTCCACTTATACACCTCCTTCTCGGGTCGCTTACATTCCTATTACTCCAATGACTTTTCCCCCTAACGAGGAAAGTTCGAGGAGCAACGGCAAAAATTCATTCGCGCACTAGTTTTCTCTCTCTCTCTCTCTCTTCCCCGATTTATCCTGCACTCGTTCGGTGAAGAATCTCCCGGAGTTCGGCTAAGTAAGCTCCGCATTCCCGCGTCCAACTCGCTCGCTCACTCTCTCTCTTGCTCTCTTGCTCTCCTTCCTTCCTTCCGTCTTCGGTGGAATGCGCGGCGTGGCACATGCCACTTCTGTAACTTCCATCGAACTGCGGCGGGAGCGGCGCCGGTGAATGGAGCTCCGGGCGAGTGCGGTTGCCGCCCGGGACAAAGATGAAGCCCGAGAGTTGCGAGAAAGGCGGACGGGGACTGATTCGCCGTTCAATTGCGCGTTAATCGAAGGTAGCGAGTGGAAGATATCGGTCGCCGGGAGAAAGAGGAAGTGAGGAGAGAGTTAGAATAAGATTTTCCGAATGTTGGCTTTGCACTTTAGGAATCCATTTTTGAAATTCAACATTCAATATTGAATGAGTGAATTTTAAGCCACTCCACTTTAATGTCAAAGTAAATTTTTTCGTTGGCAAACTCTTGTTTTGTAGACAAACCAAATGGAAAGCTCACTGAAAAATGTAATTTACACGTCGTAAGGATGTTACGCGGGATGGATGAAAAACAGAAGACAACAGGGGGAGTCACAGCAGCCACGCCGCTGCGGAGACGCAGTGACAGGAGAGAAAAACAGAGTATATAGGGCGTGTCGAGGCAAACACATTGCCAGCGAGAGAAACATTGTACTTTCCGCGCACTTGGAAAATCCAAGTCGAACGAGGCGCGGAAAGACGATAGCAAGTGTAACGGCGAGGCGCTTTAAATCGCGCGCAACTTGATACGCATCTCGGGGCCATCGTGCGTCTTCTTTTTTATCTCTCTTGCGACTCTTCGCTCGCACACGCGCGGCTCGTTTCTTTCCTCGACGGTTCCCTCTTTATACAGCTTATCTTGTGCGCCGCCCTCCTCATTTGGTAGTTGCTGCGCTCTGCTATTTTTAAAAAAGACCGGGACACACGTGCGTGCTCTGGTCTGTGTGCTACACGCGGATGCATCGAAGGTTGCCGCTGCTATATACTGCAGCCTTGAGGAATTACAAGTTGCAGATGGAATTTTTGCTAAATATTTCGTCGAATGAATTTATTTTGGTCGCTTATTGGACTATACTCAATCGTCGAGATTGACGCTATGCTAAATTTTATTTTGGTTTTTATAATTTTTGGAATTCGTCTGCTGTTTTTTGAAATTTATTCACAATGTAGATAACGAGATGCAAGTTTCGATTAAACTAACATGTAAAATAAAATTTGCATATTATAAAATGTGCATACAAGCATCGATTTTATGAATATTTATAATACAACATTCTTTATGTATAAAACTCATCTGTAAATACATTAAAATATATTTGGCTTATCTTTTTAAGATTTCACAACAAATTATTTTACGACTACATCGTATATTTCAGCACAAATTTCAATATTTCTGGTCTCGTAATAGAGATGTAAAAATTCCGCACTCCGCCGGTAGAATAAAAATGATCTCCCTTTCACTTTCCTTTTACGCAGCTTATTTTATAAAGCCATAACTAAAATCCGATCAAGGGTAAAAGGATATTCGCGATTTATCAAGCGGTCTAATTATCCCTCCGCCACCGTCGCGTCGACTGCAGGGGGTGACGTTAAAACGCGCTGGCGACCCCCATTGATACGCCTCGACATTCTTATGAATTTTCCCGCGCACGCGAACCCCTATAGCGCGTTTTTCAAGCCCCGTCCCCCGCGACGACGGCTGAAAGCGAGTCTTTCCCCGAATATCAATTTCTAATTCCCTCGGCGGGCGCGTTTCACTGCTGCGCGAAATCGGAAATGAAGAGAGAGGCCTTTTTATAGCACCGTGCCCCCGGATAAAAAGACCGGCGCCGACAATGAAACCCTCAGCCAGTTGCTGCCGCATAGGAGAGAAAAGTCGCTTTCGCGCCGAGCTTTCATTTTTCCCCTGAACTTTCGCTTTCGCGCCCCGCGCTATACGCACAGTTATTATCGAAATTTATTTTCAATAAATGCAAGGCGAGCTGCCGAGTTATCGCGAGCGCAGAGAGAGAGAGGGCTCCGATAAGCTTATTACTCTCTTTTTTATGGAGGGTAAATCTTATCTGAGGAGGCGCTTTAATACATTTACCAGCTGCATATTATCATCTCTGTCGCTTTCGCGAAACGAATATTATAAAGCCGGTTTACTGAATTTTACGCGCGATGATCTTTTATATAAATATTATCAATTCCGTGGTACGTTTAATTTGTTACATTTTACAACGACATAAAGAGATATTGAATAACAGTTGAAAATGTATATTTATCTACAGTACAATATTATACTTTTTCGCTTATCCAATCCTTTCATTATACGTTTAAATGTGAAATTAATTATTAATTATAATATTCATTCGAATTAACTGCCACCTCGTTTAATTTTATTTCTCCCCCTCATCATCGCTCTCATTGATCATCGGAGCGTGAAAAGCCTCTAAAGACGCATAAACGTCGCCTGCATCTTTGAAACTTCATCTCCAGTGAACCGACCTAATCTCCATCTCTCTCTTCCTCCCGACACAGCTCTCTCCTTCCTTTTTTTCTGCCGCGATCACCGCGCCGATAAATAATCCGGCTCTCGTCCGCAGCGCACGGTGGCTGCGCGGTCGCTTTCTCTCCTCCTTTGTACTTAGGATCCCGCCGCAGGGAGCGAAAATTCGCGCGAGGCAGCAGCGGCAGCGGCGTCTTGAGCCGGCTCGGAGCCTAATGGACCGAACGGTTATTCCGTCTTCGCGTCAAAGCGAAGAAGCGTGGGGAAGGCATAATCGACGCTAAATAGCTCTTAGCGCGCGCGACACGAGGCCGCGACAGATTAGTGACTATATTGCAGGAGCAACGGAGAGGAGAGATATATATTTGTAAGACGAGAGAGAGTAAGAGAGCCGACATTATCGATCCGATCGGATTCCTGCCTGTTTCTTTTTTGCATCACGGTAGAAGATGATGCAAGCTCCCAAGAGGCTGAGCTTTATTTTGAATTTTGTAAGAAGGTGGAGGCTGATTAGTTTAGCTATAGTATAGTTATTCTTACGTTGAGTATTTTTTGAAGAATTAGTAAAATGATAAATTATATCTTATCCGAACTTTTATATATAACAAATGAAGGTTTCAGATACAATCACATTATAAATTTTCGGTATTAGTTGAGAAGTAACTTGTGTAACTGAAGTACCAAATTATTTGAATGAAGTCCAAATTAATTCTATTGTGTATGACATTAAACGTGTATTATAACCGTAAACGAATTAACGATAAAATAAACTTTAATGGCCGGGCGAATTCATAACAGAATTTGAGTTTATGAAGTGGAAACTCAATCAGTGCCTAATGGAAAGTGAAACGTAATTTTTGCGAAAACTTTTGGTTAGCCGGAGAGAGAGCGCGCGCGCACCGCGGCAATCACACGCCTTTTTGCCGGCCTAATCAAATAATATCCGCTCGCGCAGGGGGCACGCACACGAGGCGGACTTAAGTGCGCCGGCGAACATTCGTCGCGCTTTGAGCAACGGTGGCGCAGGCGGTGTAAAGTCTCTGCGGGGGTTGTAATCCAATTATAACGCCTCGAATAATAGCCTTCATGTAAATCCGAATTATCTCGGTTGTATGTACGAATCGCGCGCGCAGTTCATGTAAGTCTGTGTGCACGGTTAATAGGATTTGACCTTTTATCCGAAGCGTGCTTCGCAGCTTCCAAAGAGTTGGATCTGGATAATGGGTTAAAAGTTTACGAATGCTCGTATGCAAGTTCTTTACGGTATAATTAGTTTATATACTTGTATATAATCCAACGGTGAACAAATGACTGTCGAAATTTATTTGATAACTAGATACTATATTTCGTTTAAATATTACTTTTATAAGTAAAGAATATTGCTTGTTCAATAAAAAATAAATAATTAAACCGGCGCCTTTACTGAATACATAATTTTAATACGATGTACCAGTTTAGAATGTCAATTTTACATTTTAAAACTTGGGAGCAGCTTCTCCTCACTTTTGCGCACTTACATTCCAACACTTACGGCGAGAAGAGATAGCTTATATAAGAACATTTATGCGCTATAAATTTTTACTTTGACGCAGTACGCGCAGCAGGGATGTTGAGTGCTCTTAAACATATGTCACGAAAACTTGCAGATCAAGTGATACATACACATTTAAATATACACATGAGTATAAAATGATGAAATATTTTACGTAGTGAAAAATCGTCCGAGTGATACTAAAATATTTTGCATCGTAAGCAAAATTTTTAATAAAACATTTAGATGATGACAGAAAGCCACTGTTTCGAATGTTAATTTCAAGCACACATCCGATTTTACTTCATCGAAACATTCTCACCACACGGCAGCGAACGAATTTCCACCCTACCGTTAAACCAGTCTGCAGCTCAGAAGCGCTCACCGAGATTTACCATCCCCGACGATCTCTCCGCGCGCGCAGCAACCGAACCACGAACCTATCCATCCTCCCTCCGACCGAGCTATGCGCGCAACTACGTCCATCGGCCGCAGTTTAAATAAAGTTCGCACTGTCCAGCGGCTGCCGTCGACTCTCCCTCCAACCTTTTAACGGCGCTTCATAGCTCGTAAAGCTCACGGCTTTCTCTCTCTCAGCGTGTCGATCGTACATAAAGCCCTCTCGGCGCACAGAGAGCGCGCTCGTAAATTTCGCGGCACGCGCGCGAGCGCGGTCGCCTGTTCCGGAGATTCCGCCGCCACGACAAGTGCCCCGCGGGCGATAAAACGCCTGACGGCAGCGGAGGCAGCCCGGCGAAAGATGTTGGTCGCCGCGCGCGCGGGAAGAGAGATGCCCGCGTCGTTCCTCTTCGTCGCCGCAGTCGCGGAGGAGTAGGATATAACGCAGAATTCGGCAGAGATAGGAGAGAGCGATTTCCCGAGCTGCAATTTTTATAGCTGCGCGGGTAGGAGTTTTTATAGGCGCGAGGTTTAGACGCCGTAAAGCGGACGGTTCTATGTGTCTTTTTGGCATTGTTTTTGGCGGAAGGGTGTGCGGAGGGCAGCTTTCATTGTTTTATTTCGACGATTTGCGTTTTTACGCGGTCGTTCCGATGTTTCACGTTTTAGCCTTCGGCCGCCTGTCGGTTTAAACAATTTTTATACGCAATAAATAAAAGTTGTGAAACTGACCGTTTAGTTTATCTAGCGCTCTATATTTGAACATAAAAATGTATATGTAACCTTCACATGCATATAGGATTTTTTGGTAAAAAGTGTATGTTTCAATATTAATTTGCATTTTCTTCTCTGTTTCAGGTAAGCCAAGTATCTCGGATACCCTACTTTGCATACTCGAGTGCGGCGTGTGAGGATTCAGCCTTATAATTTATGTATTACCGAAATTCGTGAGTATATGGTGCGTCTTAGATTAGTGGCTTTAAATACATTTTCTACGATTATAGGTTAATACAAGAAATGCCTAGAATAGTGAATTTCGAGAACTTATCGAACTACAAGCAATCAGCAGCCATTTTCCATCACTCTTAAATCGAGGAAATTATGAATAAACCTTCGCGTCCCCTCGGAATCGATTTACCCTTTTCCAACCTCCCCTATCTAATATATATGTATACTTGTCACGCGCGGAAGGATAGTGCGCCGCCGACACGAGATAAGGCATAAAATCGACGACGTCGGGCAATCAGAGGGGCCACTTACATGCCCCGTCACCTCGGTAAATGACCCCTGCAAAAGAGAGAGAGAGAGACGGAGCTACTGCTATTGGAAAACTCTCACCACCGCGGTATTCGTCTTCTTCCCTGCCGAATTCGATCCTCTCGAGCCTGCACACGAGAGAGGGAGAGAGCTTCTATATATATATATATGTACACGCGGGAGTGCTTACGCGCCTCCTGGGCTTCGGTGGAGCTTGCTCGCCGAGTCTGAGCACATAATCGCCGCGGTCTATATCGCGTCGGTTATAAACGGGCTATATTGTCAATCGTGAGGGGAATTGAATCCGCGGTTTGCCGGCTTATTACCTTAAAGAGAGAGAGCATTGCGAGATATCGAATTGACGATGGAATTAATTAAGTTCTAATTAATGTAATAAAGGTAAACGTATTTATAACGCGCTTTTAAAGATAATGCTATTGGAAAATGTAGGATTTCCCGAATGAAAATAATTCTTCTATAAATGTAACGCATAAATGTACATTTATTTAAAGCGTACCGCACTATTGAACCAATATTCTCTATTATATTATCCAGCGCTTGTAAGATTATTTTAGATGGAAAATAAAAATAACCTGCGAATTCTAAAATGTATCTCCCAATTATCATTTTAAATGAGGCGAAGTAAAATTAGTAACAAGTAAAAATAGCGAAAATACAAAGGACTCCAACTTCACAAATTAATGCGATCTGTAAAACAAATCGACCGATCATTCTCCCTCAAGAAAATGCAAAATCGCTTAGTCGCACACTGCATCCCGCCATCCAATACCGGATGCACAAACACACGTCCCGTTCAGTACGTGCGATCGCGTCTCCTCCTCCCTCTCACTCACCCTCCGCATTAAACCAACTCCGGCGGCGAGCGCGCGCGTCTCCCCTTTAACATTATTCGTCATCAAAAGTTAATCCCGGCGATCCTCCTCCCGCAGTCGCACACGCTGGCCATACATCAGGGTCCGGCGCGCGCTTGAAATCCCATTCCCGGAGCTCAATCGCGAGGGCGCGGGCGCGCAAGCACGCTCTCTCTCTCTCGTCCCATTTCGCCCGATCGACGCGCGCATATATTGTCCCGTATTTGCTCTCCTTCGTTTGCCGATAACCGCCGGCGACTGGACACACAATCGCCATCGCCGCACCTTCCTCTCTCTTTCGAACGGCGCGCGTGTGGTCGAATATGCGCGCGCGACTGCAGTGTATAGCGTGCCGCCCATCTCTGCGCGGAGGGAGAAAGCGAGATTCTGCCAGGGAGGGAGAGAGAATGTCGTTTCGATTCAGTCTAGTGTGGGCAAACAGGAGCATTTCGGTGCTGGCGATGCTATGGAGGGTGGGATACGATCGGGGGACATTCCGCGTTGAGTGTCTTATACGGGGGAGGGTGTCGATCGGCACTTTCGAAAAGGAGAGTTCTTCCCTTCGATTCAACGCTCGAAAGGGGTTTTCGAATGAAGTGGTTGAGATACTGGTATTTGGACTTATGTTTTTTTAAATTCCGATTTACTTGAAATGATGATTTATTGACGGGCGGTTCCGTTGCTATGTACGGAAGCGGGAAGTTTAATGGATGATTAAACGGCGCTCATAATTCAATCAGAAGCCAAACTTTTGTGACTCGATAAGGCTTTTATAAGGTGAAACTTTTCGGGTAACTTCCTTACCGTAGAATCTGAATTTTGGGAATTAATTAATCGTTCGGAGATTAATAGCTACTGCTCCAATTTATTACGGACAAGATTTACTAAGCCCCGCCGTAATACTTATCTCGCCTATACATTTTTATCAAATCCGAGCGCGATGTATCTTGTCAGTGAGCAAACAGACGCCGAATAAAGCGAAAGCCTTTTACGAGAAGCACTTTTCATTCGCGCTCTTTCTCGGCAGGGGGGTAACCGTGTATTAATCAAAACGCGAGCGCCGCGAACTTAAAAGCGTACTCAGCCACGACCTCATGTAAACGTAAGCGCGAATCTCCTCTTCAGTGGATAAAGTACGATTTCGCGGAGAGAGCCTGCGCGAAGAAATTACGATAATTGAAGCGGATCGCGGATTTCCTTTTCCCGGGGAGCTATCCCCCTCTCGATAGCGAGTCGAACGTTTTCGAAAACTAATCAAACAAACTGACTCAGCCGAGCTTTCGCTGAATATCCGATTTCTGATTTGGTGCTGCTTCGTCTGTCTGCCTGTCTGTCTTGGCGTCGTCCCTACTTTTCTCTTGCCGCCTCGCAGGAGCATGGAAATGATAGGCTGAAGGACCCCACGAGTTGAGAGGGAGAAGGAACGAATTACTACAAGTGTGGCGCGCGCAGGCTCCTGTTTCAAGGGCCTTGAAGAAGCGCGCGTCTGAGATTGCAGCTTCCTCGGTTTCTTCACTCACTCTCTGTATACCATCTCTTTCCCTACTTTTGTTTTTGCTTTTGATGTATACCAACATGCCCTGCTTTTTCTGAAACTGCAGCCACGCTTCTGCTCTCTCGTTAAAATAAATATTTGCTGTATCGACTAATTGAGATATTTTCTTAACATAATGCTTGAATTATTATGAATGTTGAAAGGTTTTTGTTGTTCGTAAAATACAGCAAAGCAAGAAGTTCAAAAGAAATTAATTTTCTTCATTGCGAGAGAAAGCATGAGCAGAATTTTTATACTTAACTCTAATTGTAGCAGACACTATACGGCATTGTCTCTGTCTCTTTGAAAGAAAATGAAAGTTTTTTTGTTTCCTTTTTTTCTTTATCCTGTTTCCCGTAACTAAACGCGAACAAATGGAGAACAATATAATGCTTTTTGAGAAAATTATTTTTATTGTATATTGTTCTTTTATTTAACATCTTGAAAAGTTGTTTTCTAGAAATTACGTTATTAATCTTAATTAAAACTTGGTGATGATTTGACGTAAATATATGTACGTAATCGACCCTCGGGTATACTATTGCTATAGGCTTTGTGACACATCTATTGATCTTCATAAAATCAAACAGACTATGATTCACTAAGTAATTTCCCATAGGGATAATATATCTATTTTCATAAAAATAATTTATCAAAATTATGATTATTTATACGACAAGTTCCATTATTATTATATAAACATCTATTGTTGAAAATCCAAATGTCCTTTTCAACCACATTCATAAATGTTTTAAAACATCTTCAAAAGGGAAGAGATCTTCTATTGTTGAAATAATCCAATCGACGCCACAACCACAATTAAGAAACCTCTTGTTATAAACAATCAGATTAATGGATCAAACAAGTACCAGCAGTATATCGTTTCATCACCAATTCAAACAATTTTCAAAATCGTTTCATCACCTTTACAAACACGTCGACGATGAAGCCATGATTCAAGCATTGAAATGGAAAGCGGACATCCACCGCGCAACGCCCAAACAGACGCGCGCGTGTATAAAACATTCAAGAAGGCCGCACGGCAGCCACGCATTCTCAAAAAGTGCCACCGTCACGACTGAATTTCCCCTATATATCCAGCGCGCGTCACTCGATCCTCTCCAGTCTCTCCTCTTCAAGACTCTCAGAGCCTATAGCTCTTCCTCTCCACCCTCTTCCTCTCGTCACCGTCAAACATCCTGATGGCGCGGATCAACGATATCGAGGATTTCACGTGGGCCCCCTATATACTACGCCCCTTCCCTCTGCCAAGCTTTTGTGACGCCGGCGAACGAAGAAGAACGACGAAAATAAAAAAAAAGAAGAGAGATGGGCACTGCGCCCGGATTTTCCTTCTCGTACTCCCACGCACGCACACATATTTACGCGTAAACAAACGGGTAGGGGAAGGCTTTTATTCCTCGCGAACCCTTCGTCGTATATATGATGCGTCGCACGGGTGGAAGGTAGACGCAGAAAGCTGATAGTAGTCCCTCGAATAATCGATCCTTGCCGCGTATATAGGCCCTGCGCATGGAAGGACGAGAGAAAGAGGGTGCGGGAGTGTATGTGTGCGCCTGTGCGAACGCTTAAATTAATAACGAGGAACGGTGTGAATGACATCTTCTATATGGCCGGCGACCTCGAGACAGCCGCACTGTAGAGCGCGTGTGGATAGGGTGATTTCCCCCGTCGATCGTCGAGCCATTATATACATATACCTACCCGTCGCCACGATGAGGCATATCCCGATTTTTAGGGGGGCCCACGCTCATCGGCAAGAGCCTTTCATTATTCTCTCTTCCTTGTTTCGACTCTCGTTTGCGACTTTTTCTCTTTCGCGAGAAGAGAGTTTCGGTATCGCGTGACTTTGACGGAGAGATGTATATATAGAAGGTGCGTTTAGCTTGTATACCGTTATTAATTTACGTTGTTGTAAAGCGTAATTCATCTTCGCGGGCGCGAGCGCACAATAGATGATGGCCTATGTATAATGTGTGTATATAGAGGGGTTTAGAATTCGTGCGCACAATGGAGGAGCCCAATAATGATTGCCTGGAGAAACTACTTGCCTCTCCAAGAGAAATATAATACGTTTAATAGGCAATTTCGAAAGAAATTTTCTATTCATTATTTGATAACTAGCGGCGCGCGGTGTTATTTTCTCGGCTATGGCTTGGATTACAATGGAAGGGGATCCATTTTCGTAAGGCTATACTAATGTGGCCAGCGATACCGCAGATAATTATTCAAAATTATAGAGTCGAAAGATATTTGCTTGCCAAAAAGCGAATTCTTCGGATCCTACAATTACATATTACAAAACTTTTGAGTATAAGATTATAGAAACAAATCTTAAATAATATGGGTATCCGAAAGTATAGCTAAAGCTAATCCAATCTCAATCCTCCTTCGAACTAACCCCGTCATTGCAGACGCGCACTCATCCGAGCGGAGAAATAGCTCAATCTCACGATCGCGCAGAGCACTTGCGTCTGCAAAAAATCGAATCGCCCGCGCGCATCAAGCCCCTCGCAATCACTTCCGAATAAAGAGCTCGTAATCGGTTTACCACGCGCGCGTCAATACATACATACACACACCGGCAACGTGAGGCGCCTCTGAGATCGTTATCTCGGCAAGCGAAGCAATTCGAGCGATTGTCTTACCTAGCGAGATTCCCCGGCACCTAGAACACGAGTAGGAGCGACAACAGGGGGGAGCCGCCCTACTCTCTCGCCCGCGAGAATTCGTCGCTCGTCGTGTTAGTCTCGAGACGCGAAGAAGAAGAGAGGAAGAAGTAGAGACGCGGCGGGCGCTGAATAGGTTGTTGTTATCGTGACCCTCCTCCCCTGTTTGTTTTGCCTCTATCTCTCCCTCTGTTTTTCCTCCATTAGTAACTTCGCCTTCCTGGCTTCTTGTCTCGTCGGCTCGTCGGCGGTTTTCCCACAGGCGCTGCTCTCCACGGCCGCCGCTCGCGCTTTCTTCGCGCGGAGATGGCTTTCATTGTTGCCGTCCGCCGTTCCGCTTGTTTGGACTGTGGGCTTTGGGATTGCTGCAGCAGGCTGGGGATCCATTTATCGGAGAACATTCTTTTGTCTTTTTTGCCGCTAAGGCCGAGGGAGAGCGTCGATTGCCAGAAGCATTATGACGGTTTAATTTCTCCGTAATGGATTGTCCGTCCCTTTTTCCGTTTCGCGTCCACGCCAGCTGCTAATGCTCTTCTTTTCCCCCCGTTTCTCTCTCGCTCTCGCGATTGCGAGCGCGGCTTTTGGATAAATAAACGGGCCGCTCGTTCGCTATGAACGATGATGTTTTCAGAGGAATCATTCTTGCGCAGCGGGACAGGAAAATGCAATTTTAGCGGATTCTCTCGCGCGAAAAGATTGAGTGCTGTATACTCTCTTTCTATTTTAGGAAAAATTAATGAGTTTTTCGCTCCGATACGATAGCGAGAAATGAACGAAAGAATATTTCAATCGGGAATAATCCAATTATAAATTAATACGAAACGAGTTCGACGAGATAAATGGAGTAAAGCAACAGTGCATGCTCTCGATTATTTTCGTTATTTTCCCTTAAAGCGGAACGGCGCTCTCGCGCTTGATCAATTAAAGTTCAATTGGCTGTGATCCTCGATCTGCAACAAGGTGTACACGTATCTCTCCGGATAACCGCAAATAAATCGAACGTAACACACCGGCCGTAATCCTCTTTGCTCGCCGCGTGCGCGCACCGGCGTAACAACCATTGTCGACGAGTCTTTACAAAGGCCCTCATTCTTCCATTATACGAGCTCTCTGCGGCCTGTCCGGTAATTGACGCTAATGAAAATCATTTTTCATCGTCTTTACGTCCGTCGTACAGCTCGCCGCCGTGTGTGCGCATAACTAAACGCCCGCACTGTTCGAGACACTAAGAATTCATTTTGTGCCATAAACAAGTGTCTGAATGACTACAAGATTTCTGTTATATTCATTCTTCTATATTAGTCGAGTACTAAATCAAAGTCAACGTTTAATTGAATTCGTATTTTTATTTTATTTCTGACCCTACCGGAGGTTATACCCATCAGAACAGCTTTTTATATTTATAAATCGTTCTCTTTTAATTTAATAAAAAAATATTTCATCTCGTCATCGATTCAAAAGCTAAAAATACAAAGAGCAGCCCGCCGCGACAGATATAAAAATGATTGTTGCCGTCACAATGGTTACATACGTTCTATTTCTGCGTCCCGTCGTGTCGTTTCCGTTAACAAAATAAATCTATATCAATCAAGCGCGACGCGCGCTTCGGTAGAATATCTATCAAAGTCAGCCAACAAAAACAGCGCATCGGCGATCGGAAAAAGTTGCAGAAGGTTCGCGTGCACTCATGACACACTGGCCGCCGCGTCGCCCCGCTTACTCCGCAACCCAAAAACCCCTCGCGCGGTAAAGTGGCTCATTGTCCGCTGTGCGTGTCACATTCGTGATTTTCCTCGGCGAGGAATGCGGTCTGGCCGCTAGGCTTTTTCTGACGCACCGCCGCCGACGATGTCTCTCTTTTCCGCGCGCATGTACACGCGGCACGCTGTAAATTGCGCCGTAATAACTCGGCTCGCGGGGTAATTATCGTGTGTGTAGCGCGCGCGGCATCGCTGGACGTCCCATCAATAACCGCTTGCCGCATGAAAAAGCAGCGAGCCGCCGCGGGCGTTTTCTTGCCCATGGACTCGTTTCGATCCTTTTCTCTTTTTGGCGAGGCTATCGGTGCTTTTTGCAAGCACAGGGGGGTTCCCCCTGGTTTGTCGCGCAAGCGCGGCTGCGTTTGATATTTCGTCGGAGAGAGTAGTGCGCGCGCGTTTGGGGTAATAGGGAAGGGGGCTGATTGGTTTCCCGAGCTTCTCTGTCTGTCGGGGTGGGAACGGAACATGGTGCGGTATGTCGAGTGCTCGGCTGTGTGCAATAAGGGAAATTGAAATTAGCGCGGATTCCTTTTTTCGCGCATGGCTGTGCAAGCGGTACTTTAATTAATGATGATTGCGCTGAGCGAGTGGCAATTTTGCAGAGTCCGACGATGCAACACGCGTAGTTCGAGAGCTTTTTTAGGGGTGTTCGAGCAGTGTAATAAACTCGTGCGATAATATTCCGAATTGAAAAAAGCTTTTATTATTATGTAAAAAATATGATGTGGAGTCTTTGCCGATATTGCATTGTCATGTTAGATTATTTATAAATAGATTTATGGTTGAATGAAAGAAAAATTCATAGCTCTCTGCGAAAGGGGAATCAATTATTTTAAATTATATAGTCTCCAATATATCCGGAATCGAAAAGCGATAATTTAGATATTCTAAGTATTGCTCTTATTCATGATTAACATTTTGTTCTTCATATTTTAATACTCTCCCCTTCATAAAGTA
>JAPYZO010000898.1:0-11568 GCA_030522905.1 Torymus flavipes | reverse complement strand
AATAAACTAAAACACAATTATTTTCATTTCAAAATATTTTCATGAAATATACAAAGCTAAAAATTGTCAAACGTAAAAAAATCGATTAATGAAGCATATCTTCGTAATAACGTCTGTAATTGACATATTTCCTTCCAAATTATGAAAGCATAATTTTGCTGTTCGATAAAAAAAATACAGCCAGGCCATAATAATTTTGCCCTTTTTGCGGCCCTTGCACCCATCGATTTTAAATCACAACGATGGCTTTCGACAAAAAAAAATAGCGCCCACCGGCAATTTAACGGTCCCATATCGCACACGCGCGACCACCGCCGCCGCTGCATCATAATAATAACAAATTTGCCGAAATAATTTTTGAAAAATAATTATGGCACTCCAGGCGCGCCCTTACCATGGCGGCGACCGTGTGTTCGTCGTTTAGCGCAACACGAATTTATGAAATCGCTCTCGGTGCGGCCATTCTGTATGCATAATTCTCTCTCCCACGCGCGCTCGCCCGTTGAAATTAATTTCTGCTTCCAATAAATCACTTTGAAAACCGCGTGCCGTATCAGCAAGGGAAAAAGGGCAAGCAAGCGAGAGAGTATGTGCGTGTGTATGCGAGAGAGAGCGAAAGAGAGTGGGAGAAAGAGAGAGACTAAGAGATAGAAACAGAGACCTAGAGTCGTTAATGAATGTAATGACTAACGTTTGGTCATTATCTCTGGCGCTTCTTCTCCCGACCCATTTGCACCTCCGTGCATTAATTTCGGAAGTGCGAGTATTGATTATCCGGAGGGCGAGTGCGCGTGACTCGCTATAAGCAACCCTTCCCATAGTATACGCCTGGGGAACAATTACACATACACGGGGGGTATACGCCAGCCTCATACTCCACGGGTGGTATAGCATAAACGCCTTCGGCGGGTGTAAAAAAATTATTAGCCGAAGGTGAGAGGTGTAACACCCGACTGACGAGGGCTCTGTATAATGGGATGAAAAAACGTGTGCGTGCGGTTGTAAGTGGAGAGCCGAAGATTGATGACGTTTCGAATGCGAGAGGGCTGCGTTAATCGATACAGCGAGGTGAGAAAGAGAGAAAGTGCAAAAATTGTTTAATCTCTGCGATGAGCGAGCAATTGTGTTGCGTGACGGTGGCGGTGATATTCGTGTTACTGATGGAAGCTTGAGTGGTTCGGAACGTTGATACGGCCGGTTGATTGATTAGCGTGCGAAAATTGCGTGGTAATGATCGAAGTTATGAGCTGGCGCGATGAGAAAGTAATGCACTCGCTGCAGGTGAGCGATATTGATGGAGGTGCTGCTGGACCCTGTTATTTATTTTCTCACCATTAGCTGCTTATGATAAGTAAACTTCTGTTTTCACGATATATCACGGTACACGATATTAGTGAAATATTTATTTTTCGTTTACAGTACGCGTCAAGTACGCAGAAACATACGTTTTCGTGATATAATATAGGCGATTTTACGGCTGCTAGGCGTAAAGTAAAAATTTGACTAGCAAAAACAAATTTTTATGTCTTTTTTATTATATGCCCAATTTACGTAAAATAACACTGTTACCCAGAAAACATAAATATTTGCATGTATTTTACAGCTGCTGTGACGAAAAATGTTGTTTTTATCACGGGCATATACTTAACTTTACGCCGCGAGTCGTAATTGCCATGGGCGCGGATTTACTTTACGCCCAAATAAACATGAAAACTATTATTTTATAATTTTAATTATAACTTCAAAACTATGCTATTCCTAACAAATTAGTTTGCAGTTTTGAAAAGTATAATACTAAAAAGTCTAAACTATTACAAAGTATTTAAATATCCAATAAAAGAAAACATTTCATTTATAAAACACGTTATCTTTCACATGAATCTTCATTTACATCATATAATTCAATTTCGCATATTATTTTTACGTCGTATATTATATAAATAATAACGCTTATTACTTAATCAGGCTCTGTGTGCGTTTATCAATAATACTCATCGACCGCAGTAATAATTTCAATTATATATTACCCATTAATAATTAAATAACACTTTTCTCGTATGACTGAGGCCCCCTTATCCTTGTCTTCCTCCCGAGCCGAGACAACCATAAACTATTTATACTCCACGGTATATTATTGGCCGTAAAATTGCAGAAGGGCTACCATGACGCGTGCGCAACCTATACTGCAGTTCAATAGAGCGCGTCAAACCAGCCGGATAATAAAATACGCCTTATCTGCGATCGTGCACGGCGACTAATTAACGCTCGTTTCGTCTCTACCGTAACGTGCGTATATATACAAAGTTGGCGTCGCTGCAACCCCCTTCTAACTTGGCGACTTTCAGACTTGAATGGCTTCCCTTTCACGTCGAAATTATACACGCGCCTCTCTTCTCCACCTTCTCCTCCTCTCCGGCTTTCGCGCGTATTTCGGTAATAACTTTGCGCGAGGTTGTCTTTATCGCGCGGCGGCCGCCACCGACGCCGAGAGAAAGAGAGAGAGAAGAGAGACGCGCGTAATTGCCGAGTCCAGCCATTACCATATCGAAGAGATAAATAGCGGGCTTTTAGCCTTGCCTCTCCCTCCCCCTCTCGCTCTCTCCCTTCGCAGCGACGACGTAATACTCAGTGGCTGCAATATTTAAGATTTCACCCCGGCTCTCCTCTTCAGCATAAGTAGTGTGCAGAGGGAAAATAAAAGTGTAAGTATAGCGGTGGATGGCTACAAAGTGATCGGTGGTTATGGATCGGCGGGTTACGATTGGCGTGTTGAACTGCGTTTCGCGCAATGTTTTTGAACTGAGAAATGCACTTATCGTAACATGTATATATGTTATGTTGTAAAATATAAGCATTCGGGAATTAAAAAATAAAATTCAATCCCTAAATAAATATCAGCGTTGCTTTTGAAACAATGGCTTTATACGTTCTCCATAAATCGTTATTAGTAAGAGTTTATTGAATAGTTTATTAAGTTAATTTTCATTTCATTATATTCGAGATTGCAATTAATTTTTAAAAGGCTGTGTTTTAATTTATTTAAACAATCGGCGCCAGTCCACAAAATGCTACTATTGATAAAAGCAAGTATTTTCCGGTCGAGAGGGTTTGCTCTTTTAAAATTATGTGAGATATTCATAATAAAATTGACTATATTATACATATTCTTCGTAGAACTTAACACCACTTTTGTTATTCTCAAAGTGAAACGTATCGCCACTCGTTGCAACTCGATATACCAAAGTTCTACGAAAGAATCACTTCAGCCGCGCTCAAGCTGCTTAAATAATAAATGTTATATCTAGAAAACGAGCTTTCTGCCTATTCAGCAGACTTATCTTACCGATGTTTCTCAGAGTACCGTCGTACCCTAACATTTCACCCACGCCATATCCCCTCGCTTTTCCCGCGAACTCGCCTCACCTCTACACTCGCATAGCCAAGTGCAGTATCTCCTCTTTCCTTACGCGCAGTCCCTCGCCGCCTCGTGAATACGCGAACAAGTGCATAAGGTCGTCCCCCTCCCTACCACCACCGCAGCGGCGACGAAAATTATAGGGATGTGCCCTTACGTCGTTTACGTCCGCATGATAATTACGGCGGGCCGTGTACGCGAACCTTCTCCTCCATAAGAGCCGCAATAAAAATGTTATTCCGGGGAAGTGCGGAAAACGCGACATACGCGCGCATCGATCACGCGCTCGTGCTGCGCATAAGTACAGGGGAGTTGAGCCTGCCGCGTTTGGCCGCGCGCGCTGCAAGTTTTGCTCGTTTGCGGTGTTTTGTGCGTCGATTTGCGAGATCGTTAAGCGGGGAAGCCCCACGCGAACGCGTGTAATGAATATCCGAGTTTTTACTACGGGGGAGGTATTTTAAATGTCGCGCGCGCGCAACGAGCTTGTAATGAAAAATATAGCGGCGTTTATTATTGGCCGACGGTGATCGGATTTTTCGAGTGGGTGAAAAACGATTATTATTTTTCCTTTCGCGGTGCGATGGATGCGGCCGAGTGGAGCGGTTAATGGAATAAAGTGCACATTAAGTGGATTGTGTGTAACATTAATTGAATTTCAGGTAGATGTGATTTACATACGCGTATAATATTTTAAACGATCATGGGAACGAATTAAGCGAAGCTTAAGTCGGTATAATCCAAAACGTGTAATAAAAGTGATACTATATATAATAAAATAATTCAATTTTATGGACAGGCTAATCGGCTTTTATGCCATTTAATTGATATCATTAACTCGGAATATGAAATTTTACTGGCCATTTGCTTCACTTGCTTTATCCCTCGTTTTCTGTAGACAATTTTTTCCTACTATTTAAAATAAATGAAAGATAAAATACCCTTAAATTACCAGATACCTATTAAAGTAATTTTATTATAAAAAACTAATAAACAATTCAGACTTGTATAAAAAGCAAGTAAATGATTCATCAGCAAAATATTCTACTACCTGCCACAGTAATTCTTCCAAATTACTCCTGCAAAAAAGTAACTTCACCCGGCGGAAAAAAATTAAGCCAGCCATTAATAAAGCCAACCCTCTTGCAACTCTCGACAACAAGTGAAGCACCGCTCGCCCGCTGTACCGAATTTCGCGATAAGCTGTCCCCGCAATTTTCATGGCCGCACAAAGGCCGATAAACACGCTCGACTCGCTAATCTCGCTCTCTCCACGGCGGGCGCGCATCTCCTTCGCAATCATCGCTCGTGTTATTGCGACCGGGGGAGAAAAAAAATATACACTCCGCGCGCGTGCAAATAGAGGAGCTACGGCGACCCACCGCATCGAGCTCTAGCGTATGTATATAGATATATATGCATACGCACACACGCTGAGGAGGCACTTTCGCCTTATCTGCGTCGAGACAACGCGCTCGCTAATTTTGCGACGACGACGACGACGAGTACGGTGTCTCTACCCGCGGGGACTGATATTTATCGTCCGGGAGTGCCGCCGCAGCCGCGGCCGGTGCTTGGGAAACGGTTCTCGCGCCGTTTCTCCCTCTCTCTCATCGCGCTTTCCCTCTCACTCTCCTTCGGCGAGTGCGTTGGCAAGGAAGAGGGGACTGCCGAGCAGTTGCGTTGGCGATTAGGGGGACTCGTGTATAGCGACTTTGGAAATTTGTTTCCGAGAGCTTTACTGGATGTGTTATTCAGATGATTACATGAAAGTTTCGCGTTCAGGTGTGAGAGAGAGATGAGGGAATGTGATTGGAATGGACAAAATAATGTGTAATTAGCAAAGATCTTAATATCTGGATAACTGGCTGACAAGTTTCTGGTAATTTTGATTATTAATGTGATTCTGCATGATAGCTAGCTGTCTAAGACCTATACTTATACTTTTATCAATATTACATTGGCAATCATAACGAACAGCTTTAATCATCAAAATTCTTATATATGCATCTATAACGTTTTCGAATAAATAGACAATAAATATACTACAACGATTTTCGAGAGTTCGAAACGTCGCCTGTGCATTGTCTGGCAGCGGGCGCAGACCGACCATTAACCGCTCTCGCGTTCGTTATGCGGATAGTCGTCCTGGCGCCGGCTACGACGCCGCCGCCGCCGCCGACTTCTCCCTATATATTCACGATTTCGCGCACTCGCGCACCCACTCCATCGCGCGCGCGGCGCCTATATAGCGGCCGCGCCGCTCCAGAAACCCGCAAAAGCGGAAAAGGGCGAATCGAAACGTCGGGGCGGCGGCGGCGGCGAAGAGTAAGGAGGGGGAGGAAGAGGATGAAAAAAGGACGAGAGAAATACGGAGGAAGGAAGGCGATGCGCAATTAGCCGGGAGCCGGAAATGAGGCGCGAGGAGAGAGAGAGTGTCGCTATCTATATATACCGAAAAACGAATTATGGCCGCTGGCGGCGAGCATAGAAGGATACGAGTCGCCCGCCTCACTCCTTCGCCAAGGGCTCCATTCTTATCTCCTCATTGTCCCGCGCCATTCCATTATCCCTCGGCTCGAGTCCTCCTTCCTCACCTTTCAATTAGCACCTTTGGGAATATATACGCGCCCTCGCCCTTTTTATTTTCTACTTAGAAAGGTGAGCCTCGCACCTCCTCTTTCTCTCGTTTTGTTTAGACGCTTCGTTTGAAGAAGCCAGAGCGTATATATATAAATATAAAGACTCGACTTTTTCATCTTTTCCCTTCGCCCCTTATTCATTTGCCGCTCCGTGCGCGCAGGATATAATGCGCGCCGTGGCGGTTCTTTATCATTCCGGCGACGCGCGCGGAGTAAATAGTAGAAAGGATATAAACCGCGAGAGCAATAGCCGCACCAACGACGTCTCTCGGCTCGGCGTTAATTTTTTCTTTTTTTTCTTTCGAAAAGTAACGCTCCCCTCGCGCGCAATAAAACGCCGCGCGCATCGGTCCGCCGATATCGCGCAGTAAAAAGACTTTTACGGCTGCCTCGCTCTATTTTGGAAACCACCCGCAAATGAAACGAGAAGAGCCGCGCGCGTGTGTGTATATATATATATATATAGATATGATGCTCTGTCGCGAAAATCATATACCCCTCTCACGCTCGCGGTTAATAAAACAGTCGGGCGCGAGTTGACCCTAAAATTCAGATGATACGGACTGTAAAATTTTCTCTGCACAGCCCCTCGCTACAAAATCGTTTACGACACTTATCCCGTTCACGCACGCGTATATAGTACAGCCAGCCCGTGCGTAAACACAAATACACTCGGCTGTTTTTACACTCATCCCCTCTTCTAGGGAGGCGGACGGGGGCCCTCCTTAATAATGCCACTTTGCGCGAAATTTATCGTGCCGATTATTAGAGAAATTTCGAGGACGTTAAATTTTCCTTCACTCCCCTCATCCGCAAGCCTTCTCTCTGTTCTACCCCATTCACTACTTGCTCGGCCGCGTGCGCGTCTCGCGTCGTAAAGCCCTCGTCATTGTCTGGGCTGTTTAACATCGCCGGCCGTTATACCACCCGGGGCTATACACACTCGGCCCGTGGTATTGCGTATCGTGGAGCGCGCGGACCGGTAGTAAACACACGCGGCTGAGAGTGAGAGAGGGAGCGTCGCGTTTTATGTATGCGCGTGCACGCGCCAATTCGTCGGGGCGTCGCGTCGACTCTCTGACACTGACGCGCGCTACGCCGCGAGGGCGTCCCTTTTTGTTTTAAATATCGACGTAATTTTCCCTGGCAGTGTTTTTTAGGCTCTCGCGCGCCGTATGTATGTATACGCACGCTCGTTGCTATATATTCCTTTTTTTTCGCGGCTCTAGCTCTTTGTCTCGCGTGCGTTCGTTCGTTGTCTGTATGCGAGTTGGAGGGACGGGGCGAGGGGAATGAATAGCGCGCCGTGCCGTGCAGTTTATTGCGTGCGAAGGGCTGACTTGCTGCATGTGGCGGGGGTGGATATGTTTTTCGGGGGATGCGGCGTTACTTTTTAATGGTGAAAACGTCTTTGAAAGTGATATAGATTCAACGTGTGTGTAGGATTTTAATGCTGTTTTTAAATTTACGGGAAAAATTGACTGATGCACTGTAATATGAGAAAGTATATATATTTTATTTATGGAATTTTGAGGTGAAGGTTTACTGCGTGGTATAAAAAAATGTATGAACTATAAATATCTTTATGTCTGACTTTACCAAGCTATTTCTACTTCAAGTATATATTTTTATACTTTTCAATTTAGTGTGGAGCAGAATTTATATCTAAACAAATTTTTAATTAAATTTCCATAATTTTGATTTTTTATCAAATAATGAATGCGAACTAAAAAAATATTTACTGCACTGCATTCATTCTGCAAAGTGAAAATGAGCGTGAATACTGCGTTTTCATTCCACCGGACATGCGAAAAAATTGGCTTAAAGCAATATCGAAATCACATTTCGATAAATCGGCCGGCGATTCGATTACCGGCGTCGCGAGCGGGCGGAACACGAGTTTGTAAAAAAAGTCATCGGGGAAAAAATACGTGCCTGAGTTCCGTAATCCAGTGCAGCGGCCAGCCGGCTCTGCACCGGCGCCGCGCGCCGCGCATAAAACATTATAAGCTTTAATAATTCCCGACACTGCTCTTTCTCTCCCTTTCTCACTCGTTTCCTTTCTCGCTTTCGATTTTCATCATTTTTCCTTCGGCGTCGTTTAATTTGGCCGAACATTACAGGTATTCCATTAATTACGTTTCGATCGCAAAAATATTTCCAGCACCGCTGGCGCTAATTCGCTGCCGCGCCGTCGCATCCGCGTTATAACAATAGTCGTGCCGGAATTTTTCGGAGCGCGAGCGTTCCAAATCAGCGCTACAACAAAGCAAAAAGCCGTATTTGATATTACAGCAAAATTCCCCGGTCGCTCGAGAATTTCTGGCGCGACTTTATGTACTATATACGAGTGAAATTCGCGCGAATTATCGACGCGCGAAAGTTGTGACGAGATAGACAGAGAAAGAGAAAAAAGAAAGGAGCGGGAGAGAATGCTGCTCGCGTTTATATCGCGAACTCGTCATCGCGACAAGATGTTTTCTCGCGCGGAAAACGCGGAAAGTTAATTGAATCGAAGGCACGCCGGACGACGGCATTGCGACAATTATCTCTGCGAGAGCGCAATTAAAGCGAGCCTGCGAGTATATAGCAATGGATGAAAGGGAGCTCTTTCAGTCGCAGGTTTGCGAGTGTAGAGGAAAACTACTGTCCTGGCGATCAGTGTGTTATGTAGGTGCTAGTCGAGAAAAATTATTGGGTTAGTTTGTGTACTGGTTGTTGATCAATTATATTCCGAATACTATACAGATATATTCGGATGAATGGAATCTTTTCTTTTATGTAATATTTTTAATGGCCACATAGAAATGCAGAATTCATATATTATAAATCATCGTAAATTTATAGAAAGATATTTCAAAATAATAATGGTCTGTCTTTCGGTAACAACTTTTGTATTTACTTCTCTTTTATAGAGTGGACATTTTCTGAAAATTTCAAGTTTAAATCTGCTTGCAAAATTAATTTTCGCTTATAATTCATAAACGTCATTTATTATATGACACTGTCAAACTCAGCTGCCTTTATCAACGAAATTAAATGAAAACTGTTGTATATAGCACTCAAGATTTATAATTATATTTCTACATTTCAATTTATGAAATATACGAAATATTTAATAAGTATAAAATATAAATTACTCTATGTTAAAATAAAAAAAAAACATAATCTATAGTAAAAATAAACCTGAACGTCATTTTTTCTCCTCTTTACATTCCCATCTCGCATTCAAACAGACTCAACTGACCTTCCTCAACCTGCGAGTGATGCGCAGGAGCTGGCTCTCTCTCTCTCTCTCTCTCTCTCTCTCTCTCAGTCTTTCTCTCTCGGCGACCGGCACGGCGTGGCGTGTAATCGCCGCGCGCCGTCGTAAAGCCGCGCGTAATTGCGCGTCATAACACTCGGGCGCAACTCGTAACAGGACAAACGTCACGTGCGTATCTCGCGCCGCGCCCATGCTATATACCTTCTCTGTCATCCTTTCTTTTTCTCTCTCTCGCGTCGAAACTGGCCAAAGAAAAAGCGCGAGCTCGTCCCTCATCCTTCGTTTTACCGCGGACGCATCGCACTGAACGTCCATTAACTCGCGCGAGGTGCATCTTGCGCGTATTCTTTATGTCATCTCTGCGGATGGAGACATGACAACGGTTTTTACGGGTCTACTGAGAATATTCAGACACTATTACGCGTGTATGCGTAGTGTGTTATGCAGAGAATGTCGGAGGGAGCGTGTTATTATGTCGTAAACATATTTTTGTGGATTACCGCGTGGAATAACCTGTTCTCTATGTGGATCAAATGTTGTTTTACGCGGTCATACTTTTATATCCGTGTACATAGCTCATAAAAGTGGCACGAGTTTTTTTTCTTCTTGAATAATATACATTTGTTGGAGCTAACATTGTAGAATAACAGACATCAAGTGAAACCTGTTGATCGAGATTCAGATCGTAAGTCTTATTTCAAAATAACGTGAGAAACCGCTTTATCAAAAAAATGTATCTCACACATTCGTGTACTACACTATGTATAATTAAATCATGTATCCTTTTTAACCAGTCGCATACATTCGCGCAGGATGTTATTAATTAAAGCAACTCGCGCGCAGTCGGGCAATGATACGATAACACATTTTTCCAAACTCGCCAATATATAGCAGCAAGAGCGGCAACATCAGCCCCGGTTATATTAGCTCTAACTCACACGCGACGCGTGCGCGCGTCATTATCGCCGACATCCCTACATTATATTAATTCACATAACATCCGACACTTAGCCCGCGCTATACGCACGACATTCAATTATACCGTTTCGCTGAAAAGGCGAAAGCTCTCTCTCTTTCTTTATCCCTGCAGCGCGCACTAAAAGCTGGCACGCGCTACTCTCGTGTGTCCAGTCTTCTCTATATACACATCCCTCTCGTACTCGACACAGACGTATACGAGATTGCAAAGGCACACACACCGCAGGCCGATGTTTTCGCGCTCGGCGATATCGCTTTCGCTGTCTCTGTCCCTTTCGCTCTCGCTTTGGTTGTACTACACGACGCGAGCGTACCCTAATAAATCCTCGTCTCGGTCGTCGTCGGCGTCGCCGTGGCTGCAAGGGAACAGTCTGCTCGCGTGATTCGCGTACGCGCACGCACAGTTTTATATTTAAGCAGTGGCTGGCCGGAATCGAGGTGCGTGCTCTGTCGTGCGACTGATCCACTTCGTTGCGCGTCAAGCCGATGATTGGCTCAATTTTCTTTGCCTTCTGCGTCCCCCTATACTCGTACCGCGTTGCGCGCCTTTGACGTCTGCGTGTGTCGGGGTTGTTGCGGCTTTTGTCTTGTTGTGCTTGGAATGAGCGAGTTCCCAGAATTCTTATTTACTTCAATTTCGTAAACAGGTCTTCCAGAGATAAAATGTTTTATATGTTATCATATACTTACACCTTAAATTGTTGCTCTAAACGAGTTTTATATTCAGACAATTTAAATTTTTACACTTGTGAGAAGCATTAGTACACCATACACATGATAATATTAAATTTTTAAAATAAAAAGTGACGTAATTGTTTTTCCATGTAAAGGATTAACGCGTCAGTAAGGGATAAGCCGATATAACAGAATTAAATAGCTTATATCAATCGCATCGTCGGCTAAAAATACACTGAAATCCTCTTTAACCCAATTATCAAATAGCCAACTAAATAATTCGCCATCCACGCGCCCAATCAGTCCCTTCGACCCCATATAAAACTGTCCACCTGCGCGAGTGCCAACGGGGGCTCGTCGATAAACGAAAAACGTATTTACCCGCCGCTAAATCTCTCACTCCCGAATTAATCACAGAGTGGCGCAAATCCGATCGTATAAAAAGCTCTCGCTTTCTACTGTAGGCCGCATAGCCAGGGAGGGACAGAAAAAGCTCGCAGGCCGCGCGCGTGTGTCACGTAACGGAAGTTTCGGCGCGGATTGTAAACGTAGCTTTACAGGAAATCGAAATCCAATGGGCCAGGCGTACATATATA
>JAPYZO010000897.1:2002-24738 GCA_030522905.1 Torymus flavipes | reverse complement strand
TTTGTTTTGTGACTAGTTTCAAGTTAAGTATATGTTTTAATAAATTTATAACTCCAATGTGCTGTTTTGGACATACTTAGTCTCGTTCCACCCAAAATCTGTTTTTCTCTACAGCGATGGAAAAAAATTCACTCAGAAAAAATAATTTTGCAATTAAATTCAAAATTGATATAATCGAAAGAAATTTAGACAAAAAATATAGATTGACTTACTTAATTTTATTTTTTCACTATCGAAATATAAAATACAATTCGATAACAATATGCGGATCAATAAATAAATGTCGCACCCAAAACATATTTCAGTATTTTCTCCGGCAGTGCATTAACTGCGCTTCAAGAAAATGCAACACTGAATACGTTCACGTATGTTATCGTTGAAGACTTTCGAGTTTCATCGGGTGTCCATTACTTTTGATAAGTGATTACCTTAAACTTAAAGAGCATCTGTACAAACTTGTCCTTTTAACTCGAAACCCTTCAATCAAATTATCTACAAATTCGACTTTTCTTAGATTTTTAAGTTCAGAGAATCGCCATAAGTTCTTTCCTTTTTCTCCTTGTATTCGCTCGATGGCAACAGAATTAATCTGCTTATCACTTATTGCAACGGTTAAGCCGTCGGTTTTATCTATTTACAAAAAATATAATAATCAATAAGCTGCTCGTTAAATACAAAACCCATCTACAAATATTACAGTTTCTTCACACACATTTTGTAATTCTGTGTTTCGATACTCGCACATAAAAAAAAACTAAACGACAAAAAGTTTCAACAAATTTTGGCGCAAGATTTCCTCTTGTTGCTTGAAGACTTCGCTGATATCGCAAGATAGTGCATCGAGAATTTTTCAACTGCAGTCATATCGTTTATCACATCATTTCGAATAAACTTATTTTCTCCACCGCTGTACGAAAATAACTTTTTAATTCGTGAAAAACAAAAATTCAATAAAACGTTCAAAAGATTTCAATATCGATTAAATCTAGTGTTTCCATAAATCTAAATATGCATTATTTACAAATAGTTCTATGAAAAAATATCGTTTAAACAATCCACTTCGAAGCTAGCGAGTGTTGATCGGCGATAGAGCATCGCACGGAACAAATTGACGCGACTCGTGAAGCGCAATGCTAGTATTATCACGAATGCACGCTTTTTTACCAGCATAAGGAAACGACCATAATCTCTTGGCTCTTCACTCATCAATCATTTAAAGTCTCATCATCCGTTATCAGACATGGGCGCCCACGTTTTGTAGTTTTATTAATATTTTTTTCAGTGCATCTTAATGATGATTAAATTACCTTGTTTTAGCAAGAAAAATAATAACACTTAGTAAATATTTCAAAAACGAGACTTTCAATTTACGCAAATTGCAAATTTAAATAGTATATATTTAAAGAAAAGTTAATTTTAACTAAATAACTTTATCATATCTTAGACTACTTGGTCTGTACAATTATATATATTTTTATGGGAACACTTCTTCAAAAGCTTTTTTCGGTTTTTAAAACATTGTTTTATTGTTATTATACAAACAAAAAAAATATAATTTTGAATATCATTTTCAATTTGTCAATAATTAATTGATCCTTTTAAAAAGGATTTTTACAATTTTGTTATGATCGTAGATAAAACTTGCCAATGATTAAAAAGCCGTAAAGCTCAACACTCTAAAAATAAATTTAAATGAATTTTTATGAATATTAAAGAAAAAAAAAATGAGTTTTTGAAGAATTGCTCGCACAACAGGCACTGAATATCAATATCTACCAAGTCCACAGCAAGACGTTCAGAGGAAAATGTGTATAACGGACCTTAATGCTTATACATTTTAGAATTTGCATATAGTTATCTATTTTTAATATTTGTATCTTAAATGGACTAAAATGAGTTAACTTTCTTTTTTTAAAATGCTTATCAAACATGCAGTATATTGCACATAGCTTATGCAACTATATAACAGTTCTATTATTGCAACACTTTTATTTTATTTTTATTTTTTGGATTTGGAAGGTATTGATTTTAAACGCTTTATATACTTAGTATGCAGTAGGAATTTTTTTGATTTAATAGCTAGTTTTAGCATTAACTATGTACACATAGTTGTATTTTAAAATAATTTTTAATTGTATAAAATATAATACAAGTCTCGCTTTTAAATTATTTAACTTATTCTTTTACTTAACGTTAACTTTCATGAAATTTCTTTGAAATTACTTAGAAACCTGTGAGATACTTAAACTTTAAGTACTTTTTTTATATTTCTTTTTGGATTGAAAGGAGGTATATAAACTAATTTCCTACCATAACTTGTTTTCTGTTTTTTTTTTCAATCGTTTCTCGCGACTAGTATTGTAAGAAAGTGATTTCTAAACTTCTCAATTAAAATAAACAAACGTGAGTAATAGTGGCCGCTTTTGAAATTTGAACATTGCAGTTTTTCAATGACTCTTAGGAACGTCGAAACAATATTTCAAAATTTTACAAATGAAAAAGCTCTATGTATTGTAAAGTCGTTGCAGTTTTCGTTACTTCAAATCCATAGCGCTTCTGTTTCCTTTTTTATTTTTACAACGGCGGCACCGAAAAACGGAAATCTCGAACCGCACATAAAAAATGAGTCTTCAACTTTTTATTTTTTACTTTTTTGAACTTATTATTTTTCATCTCTATAAGAGTGAAAGTATATCGCTTGAATTTCGACAGAAGCCTCCTTTCATTATACGCTAGATAATGAAACAATTTGTACTCTACAAAAGTACTATATGTACACTTACGCATTGTTTTGGGCGAAGCTTCACTATAAGTCAAATCGGAATTGACTCTGGCATCGAGTGACCGCACGCAAAGGAAAAACATTTACGTATTATTACATCAACAGAAATGCCATTGTACTTGCGCAATACTTTGGTCATTTTCTTTTCTTTTTTTTATTTACCGTGAGACACCAACAGAACCACGTTGGTTAACGCTGTATACGAAACCATCCAATATCAATAATTATGCCTTAAATCACGTTAACTCTATTACCACCCACGCGGCGCTTTTTTGTTCACTCGACGAAGCCTCTGGCCAGGGAGCGCGTGCGCCCATGTCTAGACTTGCGCCTGTGGTGGCTCTGCTCTAGTTAGTTCATCCAGGGTGGTGCTGAAGTGGGCGGGCCGGTTTGCGAGACCGGCACCTGGTGATGGTACCGCTGCTGCTGCATTCGATGATGCTGTTGCTGTTGGTGCTGCTGCTGCTGATGTCGTGATTGCGTGTAAGTAGGCGGCGAGGGCGGAGGCGGTGGCGGATTACAGATCGACTGGACGAGCGGCGGTAGAGCCGAGACAGGCGGTGGCGGGGGCGGCGGCTTCATCGTCGTGTACGGCGGCATGTGGTGGTTGTACTCCATGCCCGCACTCACCGGATGCTCGGGCAACGCGCTTTGACTAGGTGATCGACTCCCATCTGCCCCTAAAATGAAAAATAAGAAGATCCATTGTTAGCTCTGGTCAGATTGTGGAGGTAGGATTTGGTACTCGAGGTAGTTCGATCGGTTGCTACGTTTTCTTTTAAGATCAAATTTTTCGACTTTTTATAATTACAAAATGATAGTGACAAAATTATTAAATGACCAACTACCTAAGTAAGTGGCGTATCACATGGTCAATACGTAACGTCGATGGATAAGAGCTTCCTCTGCCGCATTATAAAGCGAGGAGGAAGGAGGTCTGAGTAAGGAGGTATTTTTAAGTGTATAAGTATAATCAACTTTCTAAATTATATAATACGCCTCCGTTGTAGTCAAATTCTGATTATTTTTATAATTTTAAAAACCATTTGACAAATAAATAAATTGCTTTTTTCCAGAGTTTATTCTGATGAGGGTGCGACATTGATCACCGAAACGTCAGAAGAAAATTATCTGTGTTTTTTTTTTCTTTGCCACAACAATACCTCGGGAAGATCAATAACTTCTCTTTGTTAATAATAACTATTAATATTTCAAACATGTAATAATAGAACAAAATTATATATTTTTTAAAACTATTACATGACTAAGCAAGAAATTCCCGAATCTCTTTTTTACAATTGCATTTAGTAATTGTTGGTCATGTACTATTTGCTAAGAATATTTGTTGAGAAAAATTTGATCTTATTTTAAACTGATTATTTAAAAATCTCTCTGAGTCGAGCATGCCCTTATAAAATAAGTAAATAATTTTAAAACAAACAGTGATGCAAATAACTATTGTATGGTTCAGAAAACAAACTTTTTACTTTGAATTTCTATTGTTACACTATGTATAAATTTATGTATAACCCAAAGTAAAATAAAAAATAACGCTATGTTACGAATAAATGTTAAATATTATACGTAATGAATTAAAAATAAAAACATAACAAAAACAATATTGATATAAAAGGAACTTAAAAAGTCAAGGTACGATCAAACCACCCCACCGATAGAACAAAAAACGAGAGGGAGAAAGCGATATAATTATGATAATAAAATGTACCTTGCCGTCTTTTTTCTTTTTTATTTTGGAATATTTACCCTGAACAAGTCTCATCTGCGGTGGAGGTAGATTGATTGGAGGCGGCGGGGCGCCGTGATAGGGCATGTGATGCTGCTCGCTCTCTCGGGGCATTGGCGGCGGCCGATTCGGTGGAAAGCGCGCGTAGTGCGCCTGCCAGGGCGTCTGGTGGGGCGGCATTCCCATCGGGTGGCCCACGTTGCGCCCGTGCTCCCCGTTCATCGGCTGCTCACATCCTAAAAAAAATTTATTTTCACGATTTATCTTTCGTTCTTTTGTATTAAAAAAAAAGAAAAAAAATGTTTTTTGGAGTATTGTGTCGTTGGGAGTATCTATTATGCATGCTGGCTAAAAATACTTCAAAGAATGATTGAAGCGGAAAGTGCTGACATTGAAGCGTCAAGTCTAACCACGTGTCCCGCCAACGTGTCTTCGTGATCAAAAGGAAAAAAAAGCCGTCTGTGAGATAAAGAGTAGTTCAATCAAAATGCGGTATAGATATACTAGAAATTTGCAAGCTATGAACAACGAATGGAAAATACCAGTTTTAAGAAAATGGCAATACGTCACTTTTTTATTTCGAATGTCAATTAACAATGATTAAGGTTTTTTTAAAAATATTTATATGTCACTTATCAACGTACCTGGATTATGTCCAGCAAACTGCTGTCCCATGTTGCGTCTATCATCTGCATGAAAAAACACAAAACAGATTAGTGACTGCACACTGCTACAATTTCGTTATGTAAACACTTAGAGACATTTCGTAAGAGTGAGAAGTATACGCTAATAAGCTATAATATAACGTGCAAGTAACTCTCTCTCTCTCTCTCTTTCCTCTTCCGCCCCCTGCTATGCACGTGCAGCTGCTCGAAGGTATATACCTACAAACAAATTAATGGCCACTACGTTCTCGTAATTTCATTCAGCAAAACAAAAAGAAGAAGAACTGCGGAATGTATCTGTAATACGTGTTGCAGCGATGACTATATAATAAAAAGGAAACTAAAAGAATAATGGTTCGTTCTCGTATTCCGCTGGCGGAAATATCATCGAGGAAGGGGAGAGCAATTGGGTGCGGGTCGTATAAGCGGGGAAAAGGGCATCGACGTCTCTCTGAAACTCAAAAGTCGTCTAGAGAATTATCTACACTCTATCGGTATACGCTAAAGGTGAAAAAACAAAAGGTGGCAGTTGTATTTATAATTTATATCTGTGAACGTCGAAGCTTCAGTCCTCCGGGCGTTGGATGTCCCACGCCTGGAGTAAGGCATTGCTGACTGCAAAATAAAAGAATGCAGGGTGGTTACAGTTTTTTTAATCTTTTGATGGGTTGTTTGTTTTCTCTCTTATATAATCTTTGTTGCTGTATAGCATGAAGCGTACTTGACACGACTAATAATGCAGAGCCAAAGCGAAGAAAGATTTGTATTTTATAAAATAAATTCATTCATCTTCTCTTTCTCGATGTGCTCGGTAAATTATATACGCTATCTACAATGTACAGGGGCAATGACAAAGTAAGCGTATTCATTTGTGAAGGGGTATAAGGTTTCTGCCTCCCTCATGTCTCGTTCGCATAGCTATATGCTCGTCTAATTTCGTGCTATTGAAGTATAACGCTGCTTGGGAAACTTTGTAATACAAGTGCATTTATATGTAAATGCAACGTCGGATTGGTCTGTAAGAACAATCTAGAAAAGCCGCTTCCTGACGTGGACACTAGTTCACTCAGAGGGAATGGAGTTATTGACCAACTGAGAAAAAGCAAGATTTTCATTCAATGAATAATTCAATCTGAACTATTGTTTTAAAAGCAATAACATGTTTACTGTGCAAGCGTTAAGGAAACGATTTAAGTTTTGATTGAAATATCCACCGAATAATTATATTAGCATTTCTATCATGCTGCAGACAAATAATCAATAAGTGATAAGTTTTAAATATTTCGAATAAATCAACACCCAGAAAATTAAGAGAAATGGCTAGAAATAAATATCAACAGAAACAAAGTACATATAATAAAATACAAAAATAAAGTTGCTGCCCGTCATCCCCCACAGTCAGTCTTGGAACTATACTACAAATGAAAAATAAATTAAACCAATCCATAATACGGGCATCTAGACCACCTGCTGTAAAGAAAAGTAAACAGTAATTCTTAACACCAAAGGAGCTCGCCTCTTTCTCTTAAACAGCGAACGAAAAATACATAAAAATACTTTTGGCAGCGTGTAAATATATGTGCTTAAACAATGAACAATGAAAGAAAAGAAGGCTATAGAAAGATACATAATAATTATAATGAAAAAGACGACCGGCATCCCCGCATGCGCGCCCACGGTCGCAACACAAAAAAGTATAGAGAGATTGGTGTGTCGATGTGTCAGTGTATTAATGTGTAATACGTAGACAAAATAATACAATATCATATCGCGCGCTATAAATATATCCAGAATCCTGCTCTGTATCCGTCATGAAATCAGCAATCATCATTTTAACTCGCGCGTGTGCGTGCCTCTCACCCTAAAATACGTTGCCTTGTTGCATTATGCTACAGACCTGGATACGGAGGTGGCATTAGCAGCTGCTTGCCGCCGCCCCCCGCGACGCGTTCGCCCGGTGGAAGATTCGCGCCACCGCCACCTCCACCTCCGCCGGCGCCTGGTGGCGGCCCGTGCATCACGTGCTGTTGTTGTTGTTGCTGATGTTGTTGCTGTTGTTGTTGTTGCTGCTGCTGTTGTTGTTGCTGCTGTGACGGCTGTTCACCAGCCTCTCTGCTTGAACAAGGGTAGTGCTCTTATTAGTCAGGAGGCCGCGCGCGCGCCCAAGCCTGGTGCCTTGACGTTCTCTATAACGCCTCAACGTCTTGGCGACTCTCTTATCATCGTCGTCGCCGCCGCGTCTGGCTAAGGACGCGTTCTTTCGGCGACGCGCTTTAGATTTTTGGTAGCCGAAGCTTATACGCGCTACGCCGCCGCGTGCGATAAGAGAACCTCGGGGGATAGTAGGACTATCGGGGCTAGACTGAAAGATCTCGTGATTCTGGCTGGTTGTGGTGCGTTGGTTTCGTTGCGGAAAAGAAGAGATGAAAAAAAAACAGAGAGAACGAAGAGTGAGTTAATAATAGCTGGCTGTCGTTATTTCGTTATTGGTTTCGTTGTTGATGTGTATGAGTTAATGTGTAAGTCCTCTAATAACCTTAGTTGAGTTTTGAATTCGAACTTGGGGTGATATCTTTTTTTTTTTTTAATTTTTAACTTGAGGTGTATAAGTTAGAGAAACACAGTCAATGAAAAATCGAAGACTACTAGAGGGTTAGGATGTTAAACTCATGAGACTCCTTCAACGGAATATTCTTCAGAGTTTGAACCTAAAAGATATCGCGCGGTATCCATTTTATCCAAAGGACTTGGAATTGAAACTATATCTTATAAACAATTCTAAAGTAGACAAAAAGTTTTTCTATTATTTAATAGTGACAAACTTCTAAAGTATTGTTTCGATTTTAAATCCTTTGGAGAAAATTCATTGCGCAGAAGACTTTGTAAATCCTCCTCTGATGAATCTTGCATTGAAGGACTGTAATCAGAAATAAATTAAATCACTAAAAGATTTCGTTATAAATACACTTAATTATCTAGATTGTAATGGAAAAGAAAATCCTTATTTTCTAAATGCTTTAAATTTATTTTATTTTTATTTTTGAGGGATTTTTCTTTTCACCTTTCCATAGTCCTGAAAATTTCTGAAATAACAAGTTGATTAAGCTTAAAATATCGTATTGAAAAATATGATTTTTTATCGGGATTATTCAAGAAAACAGTGTTTTTATACTTTAATTTAATATTCATACTCTTTCAATACAATACTTTTAACCACACATTCGAAGATCTCCTCTTTATGATTCTAAATATTTCATTAGTAAAATGATTTATTAGGGTATTCGTTTTAACTTGTAAATATTTTAATCATAATGTTGGTGGCTATAGAATGAGATGTTTCTGTAACCTACATGCTAAGACACGGGAAAAAAGAAAAGTGTAATATACTGCAATATTATTAATAACGAATTACAATTTATGAACGATCATTTGTACCAATCTCGTATATTGTTTTCATTATATGCACATCAATCTTTTAGAATTACAAAAAGTTATATTTAATGTAGTTTGAGTAGAAATATTTGTCTTTTTATATGCTAAGGACAAGCAAGCAACTCACTTTCATGATAGTTAAAGGTGATTTACAAAATTACAGTCAACACTGCAAAGCTTCACAACTACAGGTAACCATTATTACACGATTAAAGAGTGATTAAAGATGAGATTAGACAAGTAAAGAATGATGCAATGAAACGGCTAAACTTCAACTTTGATCTTTAGGCTGCTAATCTTGAGTGAAATCTAATAACTCTTATAGAAATGCTGCATACAAATTATATTTCCAAAACAATATTTTATTCATAAAATAAGCAGTCTCAAGATAAAAACAAAATATATTATTAACTTATTTTTTAAGATAAAATTATTAATAATTGTTTTGAAAGGCAAGCTTCATTACACCATACTCTTGTCTAACATTATTTTGATTGTATACGGTTTATTTACGTTTTTTCATTATTCATTCATTCATTCTACTTGAGATCTCTTGCTTTGGCAATTAAAAATTTTTAATAAAAGTTTCGAATATCTTTATATTTTTTCACCACTTTTTAAAAATATTGAGTTCTTAAATGTACAAACTTAAAATATGTTTGTGAAATTTCGTGTATTAAACAATTGAACGTAATCAGAAATTATATTTGGGCTTATTATAGTATTTTTAGTAAAACGCGACAACAATATTTTAAATGTAATAGCAAAACATTAAAAAAAATAATATAACTATATCACACATTATTTCGGGTTCCTTGATGCATGTTTGAAGATATTCCTGGCTATTTTTAAAGCCTAACGCTAGTATGAAATATATAAATAAATTATGTCAGTAACTGTTCAAGTATTTTTCAGAATATACATTATCTATTATCTCATAAGAATTCTATAAATTATGCTAATATAGAAATATAGAATTTTCGACTTACCCAGTGCCGTGACGTTGTGTTGGTGGTCTGTTAAGTTGGTGCATTAGAGGCTCCTAAAAGTAAGTGAATTGAATTTTTTAAATTTCGACATATGATTCATAAGTAATAAAACAAAATAAGTTTAAAACTGCTTTATTTTTCATAAAATGTTCTAATAGTACTTACTGGCGCTCCATCGACGTCAGAGAATCTTCTTTTCACACCTTGTCCTTTGTGATGATCAGGTATATCGGAATTTTGTTCAAAATGCGGCTGAGGAGGTTGGACGGCGTAATGCACTTGCGATTGCATCTGTCCATTTTGATAGTGAACTTGTTGTGCATATTGTATTTGAGGCTGCATTTCAGGCGGAGGAACTGCGTGATGCGGTACGCTAGATGGTGGCATTTGTACCTGAAAATAATTTAGAAAAATTACTCTATATTTTTCAAATTTATTGCGTTAGGTTTTCTTAAGAAATAGTGAAAATAATACAAAATGATTGTTTTTAAATTTATGATATATTTTTGTAATTGGTGAAAGACATTTTTACCTGCATTTGTCCTTGGGGTGGTTGCGGCATCGGTTGTCCCTGATACAACCACGGAGCTGCTTGCGGAGGTGGATGAGATGGTGGAGGGACACTCGTTATTATGTTCATGGAATGTTGAATTTGATTGACCGACGGTGGAGGAACCATTTGTGGTGGCGGAACTGGTTGAGGCGGCATGCCTTGATCAACTGCACCTTACATAAATTATAGATTACTAGGAACTCTTTATTCGTTTCATTTTATATCTAAGTATCTGAAGTTGTCAATGTATATCTTATATTGATCTGCATAGTCTGCACTGATAAGGAATGGGAGTTTACATAAATGAATTTCAAGTCATCTGAGCAGCAACGAAATTCGGTACGCAGGTATTAATGCAATCACCGTGGCCTATAGATTCGAACTCGACGATGTCAGATAGACAAACATTCAGAATACGAAGACTGATGCTTTAGGTTACTTTACCATTATAGGCTTCTAATGGAATTCAATATTCTTCTAATGGAGACAATAAGAAAATATTTTTTATAAGAGATACTTAAAAAATCTTACCGTCCTGAGGATGTTGCATTTCACCTCCGGGTGGTGGCAAGGGTGGTGCCTGTATGTGATCCGACATGGACTGAGACGTCGGCACGATATATCCTTGCGAGGTGGGCGGCGGTGCGTGCATTTGCATTTGCGGCGGCGGTTGACCCTCAAATTGCGGGGGCATATGTTGGGGCGGCGGGGGCGCCATTCTCTGTGGTGGAGGCGGCGGCTCGTGGTTTTGCTGCATCTGCTGCGGCAGCGCGCCGTGCTCGCCGTGGATGATATACTGCGGCTGACTTTGTGCCATGCTCGTGTGCATCGGCTGATATTGGATCTGGTAAGTCTGCGAAATCGGTGGCGGTGGCTGATTAGGCGGGAACGGTGGTGGAAACTGTAGATGCATCAGTGATGGCGGCGGTGGCTGCTGATTCATATTCATGGGACCTAGAACGAATGATTATTTTTTAGAATCTGTAGAAAAATAATTTTGGTTGTTTAAAGCATGGATTCTTTGCAAGATTTTGCTACAGTGAGTGTACATTATTGTAGACAAAATGTGAAATGCGTTGATGATCACCTGATGGTGGTGGTTGCTGTAAGTTAACGTTTACAGTTTCTATCATACTTTGTGATGGCGTAGTAGGCCTCGGTTGCGTATACACATAAGATACAGCTCCATTGATTGATGCACCACTGCTCATGAAAGTCTGTTGAGGCGGTGGTTGGCTCATTACGTACATTTGCGTCATTGGTTGAGGTGAGTTTTGTGAACCGGGAGGTGGCATTCCTTGGATCTGGAGTGGTTGACCAGGATGTATTTGGTATTGGACTTGATTGATTCCCGGAGGTGGGCCGATTAATTGTACTTGACCAACCGAAGAAGGAGGAACAAACGTTTGCATTTCCTGAAAAAGAAAATTTCATGTTTTTTTTTTATTTGGTACTAAAAATCTGTGTGCTTGTTATTTACTTTTTCAAATAAAGATTAGGTATTGATATTATTTGAAACTGTAAAATATCATACTTGAGATTGTTCAGATGGTGGTGGCATTGGCCCTCCCGGAGCTGAAACATGAACTCCAGGTGGAGGAAGTCCTGGTCCCGGACCTGGTGGTGGTCCAGGGGCACCAGCAACTGTAGCTGTAATTATTGTACCTGGTAAGGTTACCACACTACTTGGAGGATGCTGCATCATATCTATAGAATACAGAATTAATATAAACTATGTTGATGTTAGCTTAAATATTTTAAATATATGAAAATAAAATATTTTCTACCTTGATGAATCGTTACAACATTTGGTTGACCCATTGCATTAATATTCATAGTTTGAAATTGTGCTAGAATAAAAATTATGTTATTATTTTGAATAATATAAGCAAATATATTTAATTTTTCGAAAATAGCAATACCTTGTTGCATTTGTTGTTGCATTTGAACTGGTTGTGATTGAACTGGTGGTGGCTGTTGCTGAATGTAAGACTGCAATTCTGACTGCATAGTTTGTATCAAGTTGATTGCTAATTGTTTTGCATTTTGCAATGCTACTGGATTTGGATGTCTGTGAAAAAAAGTTTATTATAATGAATATTTAATAAACGTAAAATTTGTCTGAATGAATAAAAGTTGATTAGCAATTTTTATAAATTCAATAAATTATTTAAATTTTGAAATTGTAGAAACATTTCTGCTAAAATTTATTTAAAAATGATGTCTTAATGGGAAACTAAAGCATAGTACAACTTACTCTATACATAGATGAAGAGGCTCAGGTGATTCTGTTCCTAATCCTGGATCAATAAATTGAGATCCACGTCCTCTTAAAGTTACTGTAGCACCCGTTTCTCCTCTAATATACAATAAATTTGCACCTCCAGGTCCAATAATACGTCCTCGTAAATCAAAACCTTGTGGTGCATTCTCAATGCCAACACAAATTTTTTCCTGTATCAAACATACTTAAGTTAAAATGTTGTTCATTGAAATACTGAGACACTAAGAGAAGTCTTTTAAATAACTAGCAGAAAATGTATTATTGTTAAAAATCTATTTCCCTTGGTATCATACTTATAGCTAATTAAGGGAATAATCATAGAATAGCCTTACCACGGATGGGACTCCTGAGTGTAAGCTCATCAATGGTGGAGGTGCATTTGTAAACCGACTTGGTCTATTTAAAGAACTCCTATGTTCAGTCTTGATAATTTCATTAATTTTTTGTAGAGCCACTGCAAAGAAATGATACATTTTTCATTATGTGATTGGCCCTTTGCAAAGATGAAAATAAATATTGCTAATGTTTACTAACAATCAATATTTTGTTTTGTATGTCCTTGTATGTACAAATAAAGAGGACGTTCGTGAGGACAGCGAGCTTTCTCTTGTTCAGTCATAAAACGTCCACGTGTGGATACTGTTGCACCTGTAAAGATAAAAATGTCATTACTTAATTTACTTACTTTCCTAAAGAATAAATATGAATCTTGAAATTTTTATTGATTTTATATACCTGAGAAGGAATTAATCTCATCCTGTATGTAACCTTTTGTTAGCAAGGTTCGTGCACTAGGTGGAGTTTCATTGATTTCAAATTCTGTGGTATACATTTCAGTTCCTTTATAACCACCATTGGATGGCATAAGCTGTTTAATAAATTAGTAATTAGTATCAAGAAAAAAAAATTATTTAATACTCTAGCTGAAGAATAAAAAGTAACATGTTATCAGCATTTTTATACCTTGTTGTTACCATCCATGGTTTTTAATTTTCCTTTTGCCATATGATGTAAGGAGTTGATTCTAATTGCTGCGTTTCCTGATTTCTTCATGATTACAGATATGTAAGCAACCCTAATTGATTTATAATTTACAATATACAAATCCAACAGTAATGAGCCAACCTAGATAGCATGCTACAAGCATGTTGTTTTCCTGTACAGTGCACAATTAAACTGGATTCTTTCACATGCTTTTTAGTGTCCATGTGACCTATCACGTTTCTAACGACAATGCTCCGTTGAATCTAACATATGAAAATGGAGTAACTAAAGCCCTACAGTGCACTAATGAAGAAATCTCAGCCCTTCGATGTGTATCCATGTAGGCTTCCACGGTTGTATCAATTAGAACTCAAACACCTGCTCCCTTTCACTTGTACATAAGGATACTGAATATCCTGAAAAAAAAAACTAAAGAAAAGTATATAAAAAACTGGCCAAATAGAATAAATACTTTCATAAGCTATATAATTGCTCTAATTATCATTTTATTATGATCCTTTATTATCATATATATGTACTTATATAACTAATAAACTTTAAGTAACTTAGAATTTGAAACAATAAATAATAAAGATGTTGCATTTTAAATATGATGTTATTAATAGATGAAATTATTGATCTAGCTATTAATATAAACGTATTACTATAGATAAATATTATATCTATACTTAGAGTAAGATATATCAATAGTATTACAAGTCTCTTTCCTCATATTTCGTTACCATGAATAAAAATAAAATTATTATTCTCTTTTTTTTACATTCATTTGAATCTCTGTAACATAATATTTTAAGAATTCAGAAACATCCTATAATGAATAGAAGGAACTGAATAGGCATGAAAAGCATTACCATGTAGAACTAAAATATTAAAAACTTTTGTCCATTAATATTCTAGCAAGTTTACTCCAAGAGCTTACACCCACATACATACACATCTACATGCATTCGCACACAATCAATCAGCAATTTAACCAATGAGTTTGAACACAATGAACTCCAGCTTTCTCCAGTAACTTAGTCAAAAGGATCTTTTGTATAAATCCAGACACACGCATAGTGGTCTGGATAATATACAGAGTTCGCTAACTTGCTTGTGCTCACTCATTCCCTCTCCCTCTCACATGACCAGCCAATCTACCAAACCAATATACTGATTGGATTTATCAATGTGTAGCACTGTGGATATGACAAACACACTCATTCAGCGGAAGCAAAAGACAGCAGCGCGATACAACGGAGAAACAGGAATCCGAGGGGGGTCCCGCTCCATGACACAATTTCCACCCAAAATGCATTCGGCTGCGGCTCCTTTGTCGTGCGCACAACCCTTCCGCCACCACCACTGCTGCTGTCTTTGCACACACATTCACGTCCTCGCGCATGCATGGAAGAACACCATTATTACCTCTTTCTCTCTATCTCTCTCGCTTCTTCTCTAGCACAGGTTTCCCGGAGTAGAGCTGCTCCAATGCCTTCCCCGTTTAAAGCCGCACGAGCGGCAGGCTCGACGACGACGACGGCATCAGCAGTGGGAGCTGCATCATCTTCTCACGGTTTTGTCTTCCTCTCGGGCGAAAAATAGCCGCAGGTGCTCTTTCTCTCGCAGGCGCGTGCCGTGCGCGCGCGCGTGTATGCGTCGTGTACGCCGCGCGCGGTCTGGGAGAGCAGAGCTCGGCCCTCGGTCACACTTCACTCACTGCTGCTACTCCTCTGTTCCTCGACTTCTTACTTCTTTATCTCTAGTCTGCTTTGTAAGCGAACGACGATACCTCTCGTACTGCTTTTACGCTGTGGGGGCCGATTACTGGAGCTGAACCAGGCAGACTTCGCTCCTCGCGGTATGATACTGTGATGGTCGCGCGATTGACTCCTTCGATCATCGATTCGTCGTCGTCGTCTCTCTCGTGCCGCGCACACACTGATAGGTAGTCGCACTCGGAGCCACACGTACAGGCGTACCGACTGCCGACGTCCACCGACAACTTTGCGAGCGCGAGCTGCCGAGGAGATTCGGGCATTCGGCGCTGCTGCTGCCGCCGTTGGTTGGCTCAATGATCTGGCCTGGCTGTCCCTGGCTGGCTAGTGGCTTACACAGGCTGAGCGATAATCGTTCTATACTATGCAAGCTGCATGGCAGCAGGGAGCAGGGCCCGAGCCCCGAACCGAATTCGCGGTGCCGCACTGCCATCTAGCCGGACAGGACTGTAATTTGTGCTAGTTAAATTTTTCAAGATTAAGTTTAAGTATTCCATTGTTTCGTCTTGTTTACAGGTTGTTTTGAATAAATAAGGTCAACGCCTCAACGCTATCGTCGGATGTTTCTCGTTTGTTATGATGGGAGAATGAACATTTTGTGTTCTGACCTTGTAAAGAAAGCACCTATCATTGTCATGGGCGATGGCATGCACTAAAATATTTCCGACTATACGTGAAAACTGTTTTACAATAAAAAAGTGTGTCTTGTTAATGTGTTGACGACCCAAATCACTTTAAATGATCTGTAAGGTCAAAATAAAGAGAACAGAAATTGTCAATTAGACTTGATGTAGTAAAGTAGAATAAATTGACATAGGTAGTTTGTATTTGTATGTATGTGGTAGAGAAACAAAATGTCTTTGCAAGACCAAGGCAGTCATAAAAACGCAGATGGAAATGATTTTCTTTCAAAATATCATATGATATCTAATAAACTTAAAAAGTAAGGTTATATTTATTTGTTTATCAATTTTTTTGACCATTGTTATAATTTTGTTTTTATTTTTAGACGTTTTTTACGGAAACCTAATGTTTCAGAAGCTTCAGATCAATTTGGTGAATATATAACTATAAAATTTTAATAATTGAAATACTTTTTTATATTATATTTCAATAAATAAATTATTTAAAAAATGTTAAAATATGAAAATAATAATTTTATATTTTATTTCAACAGAGGAATTGGCAATTAATTGTGAACAAAAAGAACTTCATCAGTATGCTGGTTGGTGTTGGTTAGCAGCAGCAAGATGCCATGGTTCAGTAGGAAATGCTAATTCTGAAATAAATCTACTAACAAAAGCAGGTCGTCAATTTCTCATTGCCAACAAAAAAAATCATGATATTGGATGCCTTTCAATAAGTCAAGAAGACTTACAAGCAGCAATAAATGCTTTCAATCATGCACTTACAAGGTGTGATAATCAAGAAGGTTTTGGAGTTATGTCAGCAGGCTTAGCGATAGAATTGGCTACAGCACTCGGTGCAAATTCAGAAGGAATCGAATACTTGAGCAAAGCTATTCATACACACCCAACTGTCCAAGCAATAAATATGCTAGTCTCTTACTATATTAAACAAGGTAATTTAAATGTATTGTTTAATTGATAAATAATATGTGAAAACAGACAAAGATAATAAATATCTATGAAAATAAACTTTACAGCTGATTATGTATCTGCATTACAAGTTCTTACCGAATTAGTAGAAATGATTGAGAATCATATTGGATCAAGAGTAATGGGCAGTTATAGAAATGTTCTGCATAGATGTGAAATCAGTAGGGTACTTTTACTTCTGATACTTCGACCTACTCCACAAAGACTTGCACCCCCTTTAGCTCAAGTAATAGAAAAATATGCCTGGGCTGAAGATACTCCTATAGCTGGTATATTACATAAAATATTTCATACTTGAAAGTAAAATTTTATCTTTTACGTATAATGTATTTTATTTTACAGTACCAAATATGACAGAAGATGAAATGTTGTTATTACAGTCACTGGTACTGGCTTGCCAATCTAGAGATTATGAGGCTCTTCTAGAACTTGAAAGTGAATTGTGGCCATTTTTTGATACAGAGCAAAAAGAACTGCTCCGTAAACTTGTACAAACATTCAGCAAAGAATAAGTTGAAACATAATTTTTGGAGTGAAATTCAAAGACTAAGATCTAAGGGTCGTTACTGTTAGTAAATCCAAAATTTTATTTATAATAGTTTAAGTATAGAGCCTCGATAGTTCAGCTGTCTAAAAACTTTGGCTTTAGACTCTGAATGTTTGTTTCCCCAAATATTGACGGATTCAAATCCGAGCCACGGCGATTGCCTAGCATCCCTGTGGCCCGTGTTGTATTTTTTGAAATTCGGAATATTTATATCTATTAGTCAGTGGTTCAGAACCGACTTAAAACTGCAGAATCTCTGCGTGAGTGTCAAAGGGCGGAACCATTTCGCCCAGAGAACTTCTTAGCGCAGCAATGTAGAGCTGTGTGAGCCTCAAAATGAGGTCTTCAGATAGCTGTAAAAAGAAATAATTTAAATAACCATTCCAAATGTAAAGATATATATTGTAAATAAAAACAAAAGTTTTTATAAAAATTACTCACGATTTCTAAAAAATCATCATCACTTTGCTTGATGAATTCCCCTCACGAAATTCTTTATAATTCATATTCGTTTCCTATTCATAATTTTATTTTATTTAACAATTTCCTCGCGTTTTTATTAATTTTACAACACCAGCAGTAATACATACGATCTCTACTTGACCGGCAGCCCGCGGGAAATTCAAAACTCTACCCCGACGCGTTTCCGCGCGATGGCTCTGCGACCCCCGGCAAACGCCAACAACAAGACAACTTGCCCGCATCTCCGCATGTTCTCGCAGGAGAAGAGGAAGAAGAAGAAGACGAAGAGGAGCAGATAGGCGCAGTGGGGTGGCGGCGGCGGCGGTGTGCTTTTTTTTGAAAAGCCGAACGCCGAGAGTTACCTAATGGTGCTCTCTCTTTCTCTCTTTCGCTTCTGTACGGCTGCTGCTGCATGCACCGCCGAGAGTGAGTGTATAGCGCGGCGGCAGCTACTCGCCCCGCGTTATAGTAGTCTCAGTCCTTCGCGCGGCCCCCGAGGAAACACACATACACAGGTCGGGACGGCGAACTATCTCACTCTCTCTGCGAGCACTGCTCCCCTCGGATCCGGCCTCCTACAGCTTTCGGATTACCGTGAGTTTTGGCAAATAGAGTGACAAGTCATTTTTTTTCCTTATAGCGGAATTATTTTCAATTAACTTTGATAATTGTCATTAAATACGGGTTTCTTATCTTACAAAATTGATCGACCCATTACCGCGAAAAGTATCATCAGCATTTTTAATTGCTTTAATTAAAGGATTGCAACAAAGGATTTACCGCGTTCAGGAAAATTGTTCATCAATATTTAACTCGTAGATCTTTATCGCACGATACTCCAATCGTTCAGCAAATTACTGAGCAATTTAAAAAAATAATCCATCTACAACTACATCGCGCTGAACAAAAGAAAAAACACAAAGCCAAAACTACGCATATAGACTCTCGCTCTACCCGCACCATCAATCTCGCGGTCGCAAAAAGTCCACCTGGACAATGAAAACCGCCGCTCCCAACCATATCCGCGCGCGCGCCGCCGCCGATTGTATTTTGCCCTTATGCAGTGCGCGCGCGTTCACCACGGCAATTACCGTGCGCGTGCGCGCGGAAAGAGATAGAGAGTTTATATACGGGAAGGCGTGTAGGTATATAAGCACGCGGAAAAACGCCCGCAGCTGCAGCATCCCCAAACGAGTTCTCCTTGCACGGCTATTCTTTGACGCGTGTGTGTATAAGTAGAGATAGGTATATACGCTTGTGCGTACGATGCTCGGGTAGTTGTACCCATGGGAAAGAGCGCGAGCCGACGCCGCTCGTTTCGCCGTTTTTCTGCGAAATTTGCCTAGCCGCGGGTTTTGCATCGTAAAGTGCAGATAGTGGGGTTCGAGAGAGCTAGCCGTTCATTTTACGGGACCTTTTTCGTTTTGTTTTCTGTGGTATATAAGGTTTTGCCTGTGGAAAATTTAGATTGTATTTTACGAGGTATAAGAAATTCTCTTTTCTAGTCACTTCTTACGATTAGAATTGTTGTTCTAAATTTCGTTAATTCATGTCTTACTTGTTTATTTATATAGCTTTAAAGTAATAGAATGGAGTCATTTAATTTTTTTTAAGTGCTTGTGATATTTATAAATGCATTTGAGCATCTTTGTGACTCACTGAACTATTCAATTTTAAAAATATTTTGAAGACCAAGTGACATCGTACATGACAGCGGGCTAATTTATCAAAGATTTTCTCATTTTACCGCCGCGGTTTTACTAACTGGAAAACAAGATCGTACATCGCTGTCTTGTCAAAGGGTGACTGCACTAAAAAAGACAAAGTATATTTCGGTGGGGACCACCATAAGTATTTTCTATTTATCAATGTCAGTCTATTTACAATACAATTAAATGATAATAGTTTGTAAGTATATAATGGTTTCCTGCTATTTTGTACTCTAAATGGCATAGTTTTATTATTACATACTAAAAATACGATAAAACAATAATCAAAATAATTTCACGTAACATTATTAACAAATACAAAAATATCAAAACGGTACATTACACTTTCTTAGAATTTCAGAAGTGAGAAATTTCACGACAGCAATGAGAACTGAGTGTCAGATCAAAGCGCATACCAAAATTTACTACCGGTTTCAGTGAACCTTCCTCGTACGCGTTAATTTTAGCACCATCATAATAATATTTTTTCAAAGTAACAAAGGATTATTTTATAAATCAAGTGAAACAAAGAATTTTACAAACGAACTTCGTTCAAGAAAATTCGTAAATATAAAGGAAGCAAAAACGTCGCATCTGAAAATACCAAGGCAATATATAACTCACGCGCTCATTGAGCCGCCCCAGCACTTTTCAATTTCATCGCGTTACAGAATCTAAGATTTATCTCTGCATAGCTCCGGCTTAAGTATAGCAATTAGTCTCGTTAAATTTATTTTTCTCCCTCGCGCGCACAATATAAGCTCTTCCTCCATAGGACAAGGGAGAGAGACAGAACTATGCGGCATAGCAGAGTATATATATATAAGTATCGCGCGGACATCGCACACAAACATAGCTATTAGATCCGCCGCTTCTTGCGATTAGTATTCCGTTCTCGTGACCGCGCGCACGCGGGGAAAAGAAAACGAAATAATATCGCAGAGATAGGGAGAAGGAGATAGCCATTGGGCGCCGCTTTAAAAGACATCAAGGATATAAATCAATTTACGAGCGTATATATCCGCATCGCGCGGTCTATGGTTGAAAGTCTGAAAGAGAGACTGCACGAACTGCGGCTACATATACACATGCATATACCTAGTGATTTACGCGTGTACGCGGTTATAGGCGTCGATGTCTAGCGAGTTTATGCGCGCTTCGGAGAAAAGGCCGCTTTTTTCTGCAACCTCTGATTGATTCCGTGCAAATTGGCCGGCGTTTGTATTATACAGGCACGCAGCAGCGCCTATATACATTGATGCGCGCGCGTGTGTAATAACGCGGAGAATGAAGTAGAAGATGCGAAATTGACTTTTCGCATGCGTGCCGACGGTTTGTGTCTTGTGTTGTATATCGTAAAGTTATTAATATTATAAGAGGCGCAATTTAACGATTTTAATAATAAGCTTTCTCAGTGGCCTCGAGTTTTTACGATTTAACTTTACAATTAGATGAGATAATGGGAGAGGATTCTTATGTCATTAACAGTTATTTTCTCGAGTAAATAAATGCCGATTCAATAGTGCATTAAATCTTAAAAGTGCTTGAGTCATAATAGTGAACAATTTAAATGAGCAGATAATAATCTAAAAATAAATTTTTATATATCTATAAAAAATAATGAATTCCAAAAGGATTTTATCTAACAATGGCAGTAAAATGTATAGTGGAGATCTGACTGAAACATGCCGGCACTATATTTCGATTATAGTGTGACATATATTATAGAATATGGATATCGGGAATACTTTGTTTGAAATAAATACAAAACCAATAAAAATCATAAGTATAGTTTTTATTTAATTTACGAAAGTTGTCCCAAAGATTAGCAGTACCTACAATCGGAAAAGCGGAGAACTGGAGAACCCTATTTGAATCGACTACAATATGCCTTATTACATAAAAACAAAGATTTATCTAAATATTTCACCCTTTCTGAATCAGCACTTCTACAAACTCGCACAGCCCTGTTTTTCTCTTCCAAAAATTCATAAAAACATCAGACTCCAGTGTCAATAACCCACAAACCCCCGACTTCTATCCCTCTCCTCTTCCGCATAAAGTTCCACTTCTAAAAAGCCAGCTCAGCAGCTTCTGCTAAAACACACTGCCGCGCGTGGCCAACAACAACTCGGATCCTCCAAACGGACTCATTCTCTTGACTCCTCTCTTCCTCTCATCCGTCCTTTTCCGCTCGTCCCTCAGTCCTTCAAAGCACCGTCTAAGCTCCCCAATGTAAATACAAGGGACAGCTCTGTGTGCGCTTTGCCCGCGGCTCTTCTCCCTTTAACGAGCTTCATTTAGATCCCTCGCAGCAGCATGTATACTTCATTAAATGCACATGTATACACGCGCGCGGAGAGACGTCGGTCGGGCGATTCTGATAAGAAGAAGAGCGGAGCGAGCGAGTTTTGTTGCACTAGGGAGCTCAGTATATACATATACGTGTATAATGAAATATGCGTAGAAAACTTGCGCTCGAACGAGCGAGCGATTTATTGCCCGCCGTGTCATTGACTCAAAAGATGAGAAAGAGAGAGGAGGAACTGCTCGCGTTTGCGGCGGTGATTATTATTTTGCAAGAAATAATGAATGACGAGAGTTTTTGCTTCTTGGTTTTATATTACTTTGTGGTGATGAGCGTGAGGAGTCGAGTGCGTTTTTATCTGTTTGGTGCGGGCTGTATGTTTTCTTTGCTTACTGTGTGTTAAGTTTGGTGACATGTGCGGTACCAGTGGATCGAGTAAATTAATTTTTCATATCTATATTCTTTTCCTGATAAATATCGGTATTTTTAAAGTAATACATTAAATTTATTCTTTTCGTTATGTATTTTTATGAGAACTCAATAGATATAATATAGAATTGTCCATAAAAATTTCATCCTACATCCCAATATGCAAAATTACTGTAGCATCATTTTTTACATGTAAAAGTGATCTATGCGAGTAAAACTAAAAATACATATTACGTCATTCTAGGAGAGACAATCAAAGTCTCAATAATAAACTCTATAATTTTTATTGGAGCAATTACACTAATTATCCCAACATTTATAAAACATTTATATTAATGACCACTCAATAACTATGATTAACTGGCATTATCTCTACATTCATTAACGTGTAAGAAAATTCAGAAAAAATTTCAACTTTAGCAGTCCCCAAAACTGTTAAAATTTTTTTTTT